>VDFB02382884.1:38673-147847 GCA_007258455.2 Sequoia sempervirens
AACCCCAGGAAAGCAAAGAGACCATAAAACAAAGCAAGAAACAACATCATCCATCACCAATCCCAGCACCATCCTCCGCAATAATCTTGTTCAACTCATGGTGAAGATCCTGGGAAATCTGATCCCACCCCTCAATCCTCCAACCATCAAGATGCACCGAAGCCCATTTCGCCAAGCAATCCGCTGCTCTATTCCACTCCCTTGGAATATGGGCAAAAGAAACCTCCTCCATCAAGGAACTAATCTGCAAGATCTGTTGCACCATCCTAGCTAACTGCCAACTGGCATCAGCCACCTTCCGACCCTTAAGCAAATTAACCAAAACCTGTGAGTCAGACTCACAGATAACTTTTCTCCACCCCAAAGCATAAGCCCGTTCAAGGGCAGAGAATATCGCCAGACCCTCCATAAGGTTGACGGTCTTAGTCCCCTCAAAAATAGAAAAGAAGAAAACCACCGATCCTGTAGAATCTCTACCAACTCCACCAATTCCAGCAGGCCCAGGATTTCCTTTTGAGGAACCGTCAGTATTAATCTTCAAGATTCCAACAGGAGGGGGCAACCATTTACCCACTCTCGTAACTTTCATTTTTGCTTGCCTGCCCTTTCGGACCCAGGCTGAAGCCAAAGACAACTCCTGAAGTCCCAATCTCTCCACCTTCTCAGCATCCTCTTTCTCCAATGGAAAACCAACCTCACACTTTGCTTCCACAGTCTCCCGAACCATACCCATAATTCTCTGCCAGACTTGTTGGAAAACCAACTTTTCACCTCGGAAGACTCTACGATTCCGCTCTAACCAAATTTGCCAGAGAAGGAAAGTAGGCCCCACATACCACACATCCTGTAAGAAAGATGTGGTAGTAGGAGGTCTGCCAAGACTTCGCCAAAAATCCACCAGAGAGGAAGCATGAACACAAGGAACTCTCCATACTTCCCACCACAAATGCCATAGCCTCAGAGCAAAGGGGCAACGAAAAAATAAATGAGCAGAATCCTCCTCTCCATCTCCGCACAACATGCACATAGATGGACCATGAAATCCCCTCTTCTGAATATTATCCCAGGTCAAACACTTGTTCCAGGCTAGAGTCCAAATGAAGCAATTACACTTCGGCCAAGAGAACTTGTTCCAAACACTCTTCCACCATGGAACCTCCACCCCATCTAGCTTGTGAGATAACAACACCTGATACCCTGAAGAAACAGTATAAACCCCCTTAGGGTTGGGAGACCAAGATAAAACATCTCTATCTGGAAGGTAACTACAAGTCCTGCTAGAGAGGATGCTTTGCAATTCTGCACATTCCTCCTCCATACCAACCACAGGCCACTCCTTAGGATTCTTCCATCTAGCTGTCCTTAATTGACCTTGAGAAGAAACAAACTTAAAGTCTCTCACCTTGTCCCAACCAGCCTTGAGGAATCTTTGAAAAAGAGGCAAAAGGTTAGGAAACTGAGAAACAATGGGAGGGAAACCATCCCAAGCATCCATCCAAAATTGAGCCTCAAGCCCACTTTTGCAGATCCAGAATAGGCCCTCCTTAACAAGCTTAGCCCCTTTCTTGAGCGTACCCCAAATAACCGAACCTTTCCCCACTAAGGGATAGCGAGGAATATCCATCTGAGGGATCCCTGGAAAATATTTATGAAGTAAAATCTTGGCCCAGGTCTGATCCTGTTCCACACACCACCTCCAGTATAGCTTGGCAGCAAGCGCCACACTAGACAAAGATGACTGCCTTAGTCCAAGACCCCCAAATTGCTTTGGGCTACAAACAACCTCCCATCTCACCAAGCTCCATTTGGATGATGATAAATTACCGGCCCATAAAAACTGTCTAGATAAAGCATCAAGTTCCTGAAGAAAACCAACTGGGGCCACCTGGAGCATGCATCTGTAAATGGGAAGAGCTTGAACCACAGATTTGACCAGCTGAACACGACCAGCAAAGGATAGCCATCTATGGGTCCAATGGTTAACCTTTAGCCGAAACTTTTCCAAAATGTTCTGCCAAGAATCCCTGGGCATCCTTTTGTCAGAAATAGGAATTCCGAGATAGATCAAAGGGAGGGACCCAGTCTGAAACCTTAAAATATTGGCAATCCTCCTTTGAATAGGACCAGGAGTATTGAAAAAGAAGATGGAGGATTTACCTTCATTAATCATTTGACCTGAGGCAGTCAAATAAACATCCAACACCGCACGCAAGTTTGTAGCCTCCCTAATTGTAGCCATACCCATCAAAGCAGTATCATCCACAAACTGCAGATGAGACTGAGGGGGAATATTACCACCCCAATGCCATCCCTGAATGATACCCCTCTCCACATTCCTTCTCAACAACCGACCCAAACCTTCAACAAAGAGTAGAAACAAATACGGAGATAGAGGATCACCTTGACGCAGTCCCCGAGAGGCTCCAAAAAGCTCTGAGGGTTCCCCATTAATTAAAACAGAGAAGGAAACAGAAGTCACACAACTCTTGACCCACCGAATCCAATCTTCCCCAAAACCAAAGGCCCCAAGGATCTTCCAAAGGAAGGCCCATCGAACTCTGTCATATGCCTTTGCCATGTCCAATTTGATGAACATTGCCTTATCAGTGGAGTTAGCCATAGAATGAATGGACTCCGTAGCAATAACCACCCCATCCAGAATTTGTCTGCCCGCAACAAAACTGCTCTGCTCCTCAGAGATTAACACTCTGAGCCAAGTCTTTAGCCTATCCGCGATTACTTTAGAGATGATTTTGTAAATCACATTACACAGAGAGATGGGCCTAAATTGACTTAACTTGTTTGCTCCATCAGATTTGGGGATGAGAGCGAGGAAGGTGGAGTTCAAAGCCCGTAACATCTGCTTATTCGTCTGAGATTCCTGGACAACAGCCAATAAGTCAAGCTTAATAATATCCCAGAATTCTTGAAAGAACTCCACCGGAAAGCCATCAGGGCCAGGAGCTTTCCCTTTCTTCATTTGGAGCACCGTTCTCTCAAGCTCTTCTATTGAAATATCCCCCATGAGACATTCATTCATCTCCATAGTAACTAGAGAGGGGATACAAGATAGAACTTGATCCTCCTCTTCGGAAACCCCCCGCGAATCCTCCCTGAATAAGGTACCAAAGTACTGCATGACCTCATGCGAAATATCCCTAAAAGAGGATATATGCTCGCCAGAGTCATTTACCAGAACATAAATTAAATTCCCATGTCTCTTGGCTTTGACCGAATTGAAGAAGAAGGCCGTATTTTTATCTCCCTCCTGAAGCCATTCAACCCTTGCCTTCTGTTTCCAATATATTTCCTCCCGCAGTTCACACTCCTCCAACACTTTCCAAGCCCTGGCCTCCTCTTGAAGTAAATCAGCAGTCACACCTTCCTCCCTAATCACTCTGGTAATGCTATCCAACTCCACTTGTGCAGCAACCTTTGCATGGAAAATGTTCCCAAAGCACTGTCGGTTCCAACGTTTAAGCTGATATTTAACAAATTGTAGAAGTTTAGCAAAAGTGTACATTGCCGTACCATAGGCGGGTCTACCCTCTTTCCACCAAATAGCCACATAGTCATGAAGAGAGGGTTCACGAAGCCACATAATCTGAAACTTAAAAGGGGGTGACCGGGGCACACGAACTGAAGAAACAACCAACTTAATAGGCCAATGATCAGACCCCCTCCAATCCAAGATTTCTGAGCTAGAAGACCATAAGCCACCAACCCAGAAGCAGGAAACCAAGAACCGGTCAAGTCTTTCAGAGATGCAGTTATCTCCAATCCTACGATTGTTCCAGGTGAATGACCCATTATTAGGCTTGACATCAACAAGATTCAAAGCAGAGATATTATCCTGAAGAAGCATCGCAGAAGGCTCCAACCTAGCAATACCCCCCCGCTTTTCAGCTAGCTCAGAAATAGCATTAAAGTCCCCAGCCATAATCCAAGGATGAAAAGGCACCATGCTCCGAACAGATCTAATATGAGACCACAGAATTTGCTTACCTTGAAACTCGATAGGTGCATAGATATTAGAGAGGAGGGCAGATTCCCCAGTCTCAAAACAGGAAGCGATCATCGAGAGAGAAGACTTGCTGGCCATCCACCAGAGAGGACGGATCCTCCTCGGATTCCAAAGGCAAGCCACTCCACCCGCAGACCCTTGAGCACCAACACACTGACACTCGCCACTGCCCCACAGCTTAGGGGATAAACCAAGCATGCATTCCACAGATAACTTAGTCTCCTGCAGGAACAAAACATCAGGAGATTGACTTCTAACCAACTCACGAACAGCCTTTTGTCTAGGGCCGCTGTTTAGGCCCCTTACATTCCATGAAAGAACAATCATCTCAAAGAGCTCGAGAAGTGTGAATCCAAAGTCTTAACCGACCCTGACTCCACCAAAGTTTCCCCAGCTAACTTAATCTTTTCCATATCCTTCTTCCTGCCAAGCTTTGAGGATTTCTCCCCCAACCCTTTTTTGATATCCTTTTGATGAAGACCCAAAGGAGAAGGAGAAGATCTATTATTCCTCACTACATCTGCTCCTGTATGCAAAACCACAGAAGGACCGTCTCCCCCATCCTTCTTCATTTCCATAGAAGGAGCCGACTCCACCTGGACATCCATTCGAAGGTCAGCCGCCATTTGCAAAGCTCCAGTAACTTGTGCCTCCTGAGTATCCCCAAACAGAGGACCCTCCTGCCCAGAGCACACAACACCTTGATCCAAATCCACCAGACCCGGGTTCACTTCCTGCTGACCCAGATCATCCAAAACCTCAAATCTATTAAAAGAGTCTTCATCTTGTCTTTCCCTCAAGGTTCTCTTTTGGCCGCGGTTTCTGTTACGATTCTTTACAGGGGCGAAGCCATCAGAACCATCCCCATCCCCAGGTATGGGGTTCTTCCCCTTATCCTCCCTAGGCGGGTTGCGGGGAGGCTGAGAGATTGGAGGCTCAACAGGCCTAGCCCTTGGACATCTTCGTTGCAAGTGACCATATTCATGGCAAAGACGACACCGGAATGGAAGAGTTTCATAGTCCAATGACTGAACCCAAGAGTAAGGACCCACAGACATATCCAAAGAATCTGGTAATGGTTTACTAAGATCAATTTCCACACAAATGCGAGCAAAAGTTATTACCTTTTTAAACTGAGTCTGCAGCGAGGAACCCACTGGCTTCCCAAGCATCAGCCCCAACATATGCAAAACATCATCCCGCCAGCATTCCACAGGAAACCGTGGAAGACGGACCCACACCGGGACACGATTTGGAAGCTCCTCAGCAGGGTTAAAACCAGGATGCCATGGTTTAAGAAACAGACCAACTTGATTATAGAAATAGGGGCCTCCTTCGAAGACCTTATTTCGATCCGCCATGCAATCGAAGGTAACCATGAAATAATTATTTGCTAGAAGCTTTATATCCATCTCACCCTCCGGCATCCAAGTCCGCCGGGCCCAGGACTCCAAAAATTGCATCGAAATCCTCATACCCAAAAACTTACAGTAAAAAGAGTGCCTTGAATAATATTCAATGTCTTCCGCAACCATTTCCAAAGGAATAACCAGTTTTGGCCTCTCCTTGCAACGTTCCAAGCAGCCATTGATTTTTGTGATCCGGGCTCCACTAGACGAGCCCACTCCATCTAGCCCCGATTCCGGCATGAACAAATTATTATTGAAGACTTTCGAAGCGTGTTGAGGAGACTTCGCACCAAGCGCTGCACGAAAGTCCATTAGAGGGACAACACCTGAGGTCTCCCCGGGAGACATTCAATCCAACTTTCAATGGGCATGCAAGATCCCCAAAAAAACCAACACAAGGGTTTCAAAACCCCACCCAGAGCACACCGGTTTCTGTTGGCAAAAGAGCACGAAGCCCCACTAAAAGGAACCTCCCAAAGACCAGGCACCAGCGGCCCACTCCACACGGCACACCCGTGGCTCACAACAGCACCTCACACACTGTACGCCGCCAAAGAAAAGCCCTCATGCAGGAACAAAAGGGAGAAAACTCTGCAGCAGCCACGCCCAGCTCCTCACCCCCAAACGCAATCAGCAACCCCCCCTTCCAAACGCAGACCAAGCATACACAGGAATCGAGCTAGGGCACGGACGCCCTAGCTCGGCAGGTTGCAGACGGACACCATCGCTCCGAAGTTGTCTCGACCTTATTGATTTCTTCATTATGAGTAATATCCTCGATTTTTTCACCATCCTTATCAGGAGTCTTCCCCGGAGTGACAACATTCTTTTTACCCCTTGTTGTAGGCCCTGTCATGATGGAAACCACTAATATTGAAATAAATCACACAAATGAAACTTAAATTCTCTCAAATTTTTACTGTAATCTCATTTAGTATGTTTTCAAAAACCCAATAAAAATTAGACTCCAATTCAACAATATGTGTGAGATATGTAGATTCCAAAAAAATAGTGTAGAAACCCTAATTCTGCAATAATTCACTTAATTCTACTCAAATTATTCTAAAATCTGTACTGTAGCTTTTTCAATATATTCTTCAAAAACCCTTTAAAAATCAGAAAAAAATTCACCAAAATCTGAAAG
Organism: Sequoia sempervirens; assembly: GCA_007258455.2. Taxonomy (NCBI): domain Eukaryota; kingdom Viridiplantae; phylum Streptophyta; class Pinopsida; order Cupressales; family Cupressaceae; genus Sequoia; species Sequoia sempervirens. Next base: position 45,251 of record VDFB02382884.1, read on the forward strand.
ATATGCTCTTCCCAAAATCGCCTCCAAAATTGAGAAAAACCTTGCCTCTATGGTGCCAAGATCATGCTCTGATACCACTTGTTATGAAATAACTTGCACAATAGAAGAATATGATATGAAATATGCTGCAAATACTCTTGATAATAACTGAGAATAACAAGCCACTTTGAGGGGAAAACCTCCAAATATCTCTAATGAGAACACACTTCACAACTTATTATAAAACAAGACTCACAACCTCCTATATACTTCATTTATAAGGATATCACCTAGGCCGACTTAGACATACCCATATAAGACTTAGGCTGACCTAAACAACTAAATAACAATATACTAATGATAATATGACTTAATAGAGAGTTAAGATAGCCACAAGCTGACTATTCATAACCCGATGTACAATAATATTAAGGGCGTAGCAAAAAGGTGTTTTGCAACAAACTATGGATTCTTGGAAAAAATCCATCAAAGAATAATAGTAAGCATAGACAAGGAAGTGAGTAGTTTAAAAAAATACCTCAAATCAATGTGGTCTCATGGTGATGCAATGCCATTCCATCACCATGAGACCACATTTCTTAGAGTTATTTTTTCAAACAACTCACCACCTTTTCTTTGCTATCACATTTTCCATACATGTCTACTAAAGCATTTTATCAAATAGTTCATTTCCTTGCTGCAATGGCTAAAATCCTAAAAAAGGTGCTTTCCAAAAAACTATTGATGCTTGGAAAAAATCTATCAAAGCATAATAGTAAGCAATAGCATAGACGAGGTAGTGAGTAGTTTGAAAAAATTCCTCAAATAAATGTGGTCTCATGGTGATGGAATGCAATTCCATCATCATGAGACCACATTTCCTTAAGGAAAATTTTCAAATAGCTCACTACCTTTTCTATGCTACCACATTTTCCATATACATCCACCAAAGCATTTAATCAATCTACTCACTCCTTGTTGCTATGGCTAAAAGCCTAAATTAGGTTCTTTCCAACAAACTATGGATGCTTGGAAAAAATATATCAAAGAATAATAGTAAGCAATAACATAGACAAGGAAATGAGTAGTTTGAAAAATTTCCTTGAAGAAATGTGGTATCATGGTGATGGAATGGCATTCCATCACCATAAGACCACATTTATTTGAGGTATTTTTTCAAACAAATCACCGCCTTTTCTATGCTACCATATTTTCCATACATGTCTACCAAAGCATTTTATCAAGCAGTTCATTTCCTTGCTACTATGGCTAGAAGCCTATAAAAGGTGATTTCCAAAAAACTATGGATGCTTGAAAAAAATCTATCAAAGCATAATAGTAAACAATAGCATAGACAAGGCAATTAGTAGTTTGAAAAAATGTCTTGAAGAAATGAAGTCTCATGGTGATGGAATGAAATTCCATCACCATGAGACCACATTTCTTTGAGGCATTTTTCCAAACAACTCATCGCCTTTTCTATGCTACCACATTTTACATACACGCCTACTAAAGTATTTTACCAAACTACTCACTTCCTTTCTGCTATGGCCAAATGCCTAAAATAGGTGCTTTCCAACAAACTATGACTGTTTGGAAAAAATATATCAAAGCATAATAGTAAGCAATATTGTAGTCAAGGCAGTGAGTAGTTTAAAAAAATGTCTTGAATGAATGTGTTCTCATGGTGATGGAATATCATTCCATCACCAAGAGACCATATTTTTTTTAGGAATTTTTTCAAATAGCTCACTGCCTGAAGAAAAGAAACCAACCCTTTAGCCAAAATTCCTCTCCAAATTATTTTCAAGGTCCTGATCCTCATCTTCAATTTACCAATCCATGGAACCTTCCACCTTTTATTCCAATTTTTCATGTCCCCACCCCTCCCTCTTCATGTCATGATCACCCTCCATCTCATAACCAAGAGCACACTATACCATCCACCCCATCCTAGCATAATACCATAGAGAAGGCAATGAGTTGTTTGAAAAAATGCCTCAAAGAAATGTGGTCTCATGGTGATGGAATTCCATGACACATTTGTTTGTAATAGAATTCCGTGACCATGAGACCCCATTTCTTTGAGGCATTTTTTCAAATATTTCACTTCCTTCTCTATGCTACCATAGTTATCATACATGTCTACTAAAGAATTTTATCAAACAGTTCACCACCTTGCTGCTATGGGTAAAAAACTAAAAATAGGTTCTTTCAAACAAGCTATGGATAGGGAAAATAGTAAGCATGATAGTCATAAATATATAGTTTAATAAGTACTCAAAATTTTGTTCATAATCTCATAAATTATAAGCCATGACATGCATCGCTATTGTAGTTTTCGTGATTGACTAATTTGTTGTTTTATTTTTTAGATGTTGGAAGTGGATACACCTCCAAATTTTCATAGGGCAATGGAGCTTGGTGTTTCATCTTCTATAGACTCCTTGATGCCTCTCACAAAGGTATGAGTCGGATTACTAAATTTCAATTTGCATTCATTGTTATAGCTATTAGTTAGTGAAAAATAAAACCATTATTGATTTGTAGTTTAATTTATCTTTGGATCATTTCTATAGGGCTTCAACACGCCTTAGCATGGGCATGCAAATATTTCCCTCAAGGAGAGTGATCGTCTAGTTGTGGTAAGTGATTATTTTGTTAAATATATCATTTTTTATAATATAATTTATATATATTAATTTCTTTACTTGTTATTGTAATAGATACAACTTCACAAGCAACTAAACCCTAAGAGGAGCACTAGGAGCACTCCTCAACCTCAGAATAAATGAGTGAAAGACTTATCACCATTCGACCGGAAAGAAATAGAAAGAATTTGTTTGGAGAGAATTGAGAGAAATGACTTTTAATTCTAGAGCCCTTTGTTGTATGCCTATATGGAATTTTTGTACATATTTTGTATTGGATATATTTGACATTATATGCCTATATGGCATTCTCGTAAGCCTATATGGCTATTTTGTATATATTTTATACTTATATCGACATATGTTGATGTATGAATACATGGCTATTTAACTAATACAAATTTTTTTATCAATGGTGTCCATATTTGCATTATAAATCCACGGTTCAATAGATATGAGTTATGTGTATTCAAGTGTATACTTTACAAATTACATGTATACTTTTTGACTTACATGTATTCCAGTGTATACTTTGTGACTTACGTGTTTTCATGGATATACATTGTATTAATTTGTGTATACTATGTATTCGTGTGTATACTTCAAGGCTTACATGTATTTGAGTACTTGTGCTTCCCTTATTCACATGTATGCTTGACTTATTCACATGTATACTTATTAATTGGTTAGCCCTAGCATTGATCATTGTTGTCCTTCATGGTTTTTCTTGAAAATATATTGATTGATACTAAATAACTTTATTAGTTGATGCTAAACAACTTCAATATTTCTAAAAATACTAGTAGAGTTACAAATTACAAAATTGCACAAATTGAAAAGTAAAGATTAACTGTAAATAAATGCACTGATTATTAACTTGATAATTGATTAAGAATGAGTATAATATATATATCAAGAGATGAGCCTTCTAGAATGGAAACTTTCAACTAGAAAATAGGAAAAACATTCCCAATACTTTGAAAGCAATAATCCACCCAAAATTGGAATGGGAGATAAAGAAAATGAACCCACATTGGCATAATTGAATAAAGAATAGTTCACCCTTCACAACTTGGTGAAACCATTTCCAAACATAGAAGATCTTAAAGATAAAGAAGAATTATGATCTATATAATATAGAATTAGTACCCAATTTCATGACTACAAAATTTTCAACCATGGGCTTATCATGCTTTTTCAAATTTGGTAAGAAGGCTTATTTAAGATCCTTGAGCAATGTATTTCCTAATGCTCCCTTGTTCTTACATATCTCAATTCAGTTTAATTCAAAGGGTTTCATCAAATGTTTTATCTAAAAGTAAAAAACACATTTTCAATTGGTATTCCATGAGATTTTTCATAAAAAGATTCTAGTATATTTAATCTTTTGATTGGGACAACTCAATTAAGCAAAGGATACATAATATTCATAGTAGATGATGATTAGTTAACTTCTTGACACATTATCATAAATTCTTTTATCTTGAATAGTCTTTAAACATTGTCATAGCATAATCCTCATAGTACAAAATGAATTATTATGTTCTTGATCCATCACCATATAAACACGTCGAAAGATGTATATGCAAACTTTTTTGCAAAATTGTTTCCTATATAGGAAAAGCACTTGGGAGAAAGCTTTATAATTTATAATACAAATAAGGAATGGACTTGGGTGAAAACTTTATTTATCACACCAAATAATAAATTTATGTGAGAGCATCACTTGTTTCTCTTAGAATTCAATTTTTAAGCATAGTAGATCAAATGAAAATGACAAAATTCTTCACAACCAAAGTTGTTAATTGAGGAAAAAATAAAATGTTTCCAATTTCCACCATTGTACACATTTACAATTGGTTGTATATTGTTGTAAGGGAAAGGATGATAATTAAAAAAGTGTCTTGCACTTGCTATACTTGAGGATGATCATATGCTTTTGGTTTGGAAAACTAAGACTTCTCAATTTTCATGTGAATGTTTCTCTTTTCTATTGTTTTGCATGCCATCATAAGGGATCAAGTTGGTTGAACATAGCTCAAAGTGATTTGGCATGATTGAGTATGAAAGAGGACTATGCCTAGCATAAACATACCCATGTGAATGTGTTGGAACTGTTCATTTGGTCACATGAGTTGCATAACGAAAGTTGCACCACTTTGCAACTTTACATTGCTTGCATTTGACACTTTTTCCATCAAGTTAAAACTGGACACCATGGGAAAATGACTCTGAGATAACAAAAATCAAGAGAGGTTATTGTAGAGGGGCCCAACGCAATCTCGTAGGCTCAGACGAAGAGTCCGTAAGCATCGTGATTTTTGAGTAATATCCTGTCAAAGATTGCAGTCATTTTTCACTTTGGACCATTAAGGGATTGAGCCAGTTGAATGTAGCTCAGAGTGATTTAGCATGTTTTAGTGCAAAAGAGGACCATTCTTAGCGTAAATGTACCCATTCAGACATGTTGGAATAGTTTGTTTGGTCATACGAGTTGCAAAACAAAAGTTGCACCACTTTGCAACTTTACACTGCTTGCATTTGACACTTTTTTTATCAAGTAAAAATTGGACACAACGGGAAAAGGACTCTGAGATAACAAAAATTGAGAGGTTATTGTAGAGGGGTCCAACACAATCCCATAGGCCCAAATGGAGAGTTTGTAAGCATCATAGTTTCTGAGTAGTAGCTTGTCAAAGATTTTTTCCCTTTTGCACTTTGGACCCTTAAGCGATTGAGTCGGTTGAACATAGCTCAGAGTGATTTTGCATGTTTGGGTGTGAAAGAGGACCATTCCTAGCGTAAAAATACCCATCTGGATGCATTGGAATAGTTTTTTTGGTCACATGAGTTGTAAAATAAAAGTTGCCCCACTTTGCAACTTTACATTACTTGCATTAGACACTTTTTCCATCAAGTGAAAACTAGCCACCATGGGAAAACAACTCTAAAATAACAAAAAATTTAAGAGAGGTCACTATAGAGGGGGCCAACGTGATCCTATAGGCTTAGATAGAGAGTTCGTAAGCATAATAGTTTTTAAGTAGTAGCCTGTCAAATATTGTTTCTCTTTTGCACTTTGGACCCTTAAGGATTGAGTCGGTTGAACATAGCTCAGAATGATTCAGAAGTTTTTGGTGTGAAAGAGGACCATTCCTAGCATAAAAATACCCATCCAAATGCATTGGAGCAGTCCATTTGGTTACACGAGTTGCAGAACGAAAGTTGTACCACTTTGCAACTTTACGTTGCTTGCATTTGACACTTTTTCTATCAGGTGAAAACTGGACACCACGTGAAAATGACTCCGAGATAACAAAAATTGAGAGAGGTTATTTTAGAGGGGCCCAATTTGATCCCATACGCTTAGAAATTTTTTAAGCATCACGATTTCTGAGTAATAGCCTATCATAGATTGCACCCATTTTGCACTTTGGACCCTTAAGGGATTGAATTGGTTGAATGTATCTCAGAGTGATTCAATATTTTTTGGTGTGAAAGAAGACCATTCCTATTGTAAACATACCCATTTGGATGCATTGGAATAGTCCGTTTGATCACATGTTGTAGAAAAAAAGTTGCACCACTTTGCAACTTTACACTGCTTGCATTTGACACTTTTTTCATCAAGTGAAAACTGGACACCATGGGAAAATGACTCTGAGATAACAAAAACTGGGAGAGGTTATTATAGAGGGGTCCAATGTGAACCTATAGTCTTAGATGGAGATTTTTCAAGCATCATGGTTTCCAAGTAATATCCCATCAAATATTGCAGTCATTTTGCACTATGGACCCTTAAGGGATCGAGTCGGTTAAACATAGCTCAAAGATTCGACATGTTTGGGTGTGAAATAGGACCATTCCTAGCATAAATGTACCCATCCAGATGCATTGGAATAGTTCATTTGGTTACACGAGTTGCAAAACAAAAGTTGCACCACTTTTTAACTTTACATTGCTTGCATTTGATACTTTTTCTATCAAGTGAAAACTGGACACCACATGAAAATGACTCTAAGATAACAAAAACCAAGAGAGGTTATTGTTAAGGGGCACAACATGATCCTGTAGTCTAAGAGAAATATTTTTTGAGCATCATGATTTTTGAGTAATAGCCCATCATAGATTGCAGTCATTTTGCACTTTGGACCCTTAAGGGATCGAGTCAGTTGAATGTAGCTCGTAGTTATTCAATGTGTTTGGATGCAAAAGAGGACCATGCCAAGTGTAAACATACCCATTTGGATGCATTGGAATAGTCTATTTTGTCACATGTTGTAGAACAAAAGTTGCACCACTTTGCAACCTTACACTGCTCGCATTTGACATTTTTTTCCATCTAGTGAAAACTAGTCACCACGGGAAAATGACTTTGAGATAACAAAAATTGGGAGAGGTTATTATAGAGGGGCCCAATGTAAACCTATAGGCTTATACATGGATTTCCTAAGCATCATGGTTTCCAAGTAATATCTCATCAAATATTGCAGCCATTTTGCACTTTGGACCCTTAAGGGATCGAGTCGGTTAAATGTAGCTCGAAGAGATTCAACGTGTTTGGGTGTGAAAGAGGACCATTCCTAGCATAAACGTACCCATCCAGATGTGTTGGAATAGTCCATTTGGTCACATGAGTTACATAACAAAATTTTCACCACTTTACAACTTTATACTCCTTGCAATGGACACTTTCTATCAAGTGAAATTTGGACACCATGGAAAAATGACTCTAAAATAGTAAAAACCAAGAGAGGTTAATGTAGAGGTGCCCTATGTGATATTGATGCCTAAAAAAAATGCTTGTAGCTACATGGTCTTTGATTAACAGGCCGTCAAATATTGCTACCCTTTTGCAATTTAGACCGTTAAGGGATTACACTGTATGAATTACAAATGTTTGAGGGAAGCAATAAATTTCAAATTTTGATTAAATATCATTACAAATCTTTATATGAATAGATGGTATGCTATATTGATATTGATATATAATCATTAGGTTAATTTTTTTTAATAAATGAATTTTTTATAAGTTAGTGAATTGATGCTAGTTATAATAGGGAGATAATAAAAGAAGAAAAAGAATGATTGGGAACCTTCAATGGTTATTACACTCACTATATTAATAATATTATGTTTACAATAAAATGAGATTTATTTGGTAGTCCTAATTCTTGTATTTGTGCTACATTTTTCTAATATGCTTGATACACCATTATGAAACCAAAGTGCTTGTACTTGTAAGCACAATGCTTTCTCAAAACTATCAAGTGGTAATACAAAATCATGAGAAAAAAATAAAACCATATGAATTCCAACACCCTACTTAAATCAAATATTGAATCAATGTGCCCTATTTTCATGCACACAAATTCAACTTATAAGATTCTCTCATAATAACCAAAAATATGATTCAAGGATGCCTTAGGTACTCCATTCTCATAGATCTTTTACAATGTCACTCATACATTTGAGATGCTCTTATAATGTCTACATCATAGGCTCTCATGATGAGGCTAAATTCAAATGAATAACTTGAAATTCCCTCACTAAGCTTCACATGCTCTTTTATAATGGCTTAAAATCAGAATTGAGATTTGTTAAGATCATCAAAACAAGGATGTTGCATTAATTTTTTGGCTGAGATTCTCTTGGATGGCTCATAAATCAACATTTTCTATAAGGAGAGCAATCAATTTTTAGTAGTTTATTTACAAATAAGAAAAGTAAAAGAAGAAAAAGAAAGATCATCCAAAATGGAAATGAAATGAAAATAGATGGAAGGAACATACAAACAAAAAATCCACACCATTTGGTTCCAAGTCAAGAACAACAAGGCTTAAATCTTGATGCTTCTATTGAGGATACACATGTCAATATCTCAACTTAGTCACTCTTGGCCATACATCTTCATTTGGAGTTCCAAGATACCTATTGCACACAACAACCTCTCGTGAATAGAATAACTTGAAATTTGAGATGCTCTTATAATGTCTACATCATAGGTGCTCATGATGAGGTTAACTTCAAATGAATAACTTGAAATTCTCTCGCTAAGCTTCACACACAACTATATAACAACTTAAAATCATAATTGATATTTTTCAAGATCATCAAAATAAGGATGTTGCATTTCTTTTTTGGTTGAGATTCTCTTGGATGGCTTATAAATCAGCATTTTTTGCAAGGAGACACCAATCCATTTTTAGTAGGTTACTTACAAATAGGAAAAGTGAAAGAAGAAAAAGAAAGAGCATCCAAAATGTAAATGAAATGAAAATAGATGGAAGGAACTTACAAACAGAAAATCCAAACCATTTGGTTCCAAGTCGAGAACACCAAGGCTTAAATCTTGATGCTTCTGTTGAGGATAGGCATGCCAGTCTCTCAACTTAGTCACTCTTGGCCATACATCTTCATTGGGAGTTCCAAGATACCTATTGCACACAACAACCTCTATGAAAAATTTTAGGTGGTGTTCTCCTATGTACATACATCTCAACATTAGGAATTTCATCAATATTTAAGTGAGGTGGGCTAGATCAAGTACCTTCGATTGAGGGTGGACAAGATGACATACCTTGAGGTTCACATGGGGATAATGGCGTACCTTCTTCGTCAAATCTGAGTGATTATGTACTCTCAACTTGAAATATAGTGGATGGTGTCCCTTCATATTCACTTGTGGTATATGGTGTCCAACCATATTCACTTGTGGTAGATGGTGTCCCTCCATATTCACTTTTGGTTAATGGTGTCTCTTTGTATTCATTTGTGGTAGAGGGTGTGTCTCCAACTATGGTATTCAAGTCTATCTTACCATGATTCTTTTGCATTCATTCCATTTGTTCCACCAATTCTTTTTCTCTTTTTTATGGTTGACGTTTCTCTTCAATTGGCCTATTTTTGTCAATCGTATCCAATTTCTTATTTTGACGATATTCCCTCATCCATTCTCTATTTTTTGCTTTATTAGTTTCATACTCTTCGTCAATTGGTTTATGCCTTCCTCATTTCCTCGACATGGAAGATAATTTTACTTGTAGCATGGTAATGAGACAAATATTAGTTCCTAAAAAATGAATCCAGACAAATAAATGAAATATATTTCATTCAAGGCTTCATACAAAATACTTACAATCATCCTGTAGAATAGTATTTCTAGCATAGATAAAGGTCACAATAATTTTTTGGATGGAAATCCTTAAAGAAATGTGGTAATGTGGCATGCCATGATTGCAAGATAGGATCAAAATGGAAGCATGGACAAGGAATGTGAATTGTTTGAAAATAATGTTTTCATACACATGTATGCAAAATGTGGTACCTTTGACAAGCTAGTGAGCTCACTAGCTTGCCAATGCGGTAGGGTTGACAAGGTAGGGGAAATGTGAAAAAATTCCTTATAGAAATGGGGTCTCATGGTGATGTATCACTGGAGACCCCTCATAGTCACCATGAGACTCCATTTCTATGAGACATTTTTTCATGCTACCCCTACCTTGTCAGCCCTACTGCATTGGAAAGCTAGTGAGCTCACTAGCATGCTAATGCTACCACATTTTGCGTACATGTCTATGAAAACATTATTGTCAAAAAATTCACATGCATTGTCCATGCTTCCATTTTGAGCCTATTTTTCAATCAAGGCATGCCACATGACCACATTTATTTAATGCATTCCATCCAAAAATTCATGTGAGCATTGGCAAGCTAGTGAGCCCACTAACTTGCCAATGTGGTAGGGTTAACAAGGTAGGGGAAAAGTGAGAAAATTACTCATAGAAATGGGGTCTCACAGTGATGTACCTTGTCAACCCTATCACATTGAAAAGCTAGTGTTTGACAAGCTCACTAGCTTGCCAATGCGATAGGGTTGACAAGGTAGGGGCAACATCAAAAAATGCCTCATAGAAATGGGGTCTCATGGTGGTGTACATCATTGTGAGACCCCATTTCTATGAGGCATTTTCTCATGTTGCCACTACCTTGTCAACCCTACCACATTGAAAAACTAGTGTTTGACAAGCTCACTAGCTTTCCAATGCAGTAGGGTTTACAAGGTAGGGGTAACGTGAGAAAATTCCTCATAGAAATGGGGTCTCATTGTGATGTGATAAAATTCCCATTTCTATGAGGTATTTTCTCACACTGCCCCTACCTTGTCAAGCCTACCACATTGGAAAGCTAGTGAGCTCACTAGATTCCCAATGCTACCACATTTTGCATACATTTCTACAAAAACATTATTATCAAAAAATTCACATTCATTTTTCCATGATTCCATTTTGAACCTATCTTGCTATCAAGGCATGCTGCATGACCACATTTCTTTAAGGCATTCCATCCAAAAAATCATGTGAGCATTGGCAAGCTAGTGAGCTCACTAGCTTGCCAATGCTACCACATTTTTCATACATGTCTATGAAAACATTATTGTCAAACAATTCATAGGCCTTGTCCATGCTTCCATTTTGAGCCTATCATGCAATCAAGGCATGCCATATGACCACATTTTTTTAAGGCTTTCCATTCAAAAAATCATGTGAGAATTGGCAAGCTAGTGAGCTCACTAGCTTTCCAATGTGGTAGGGTTGACAAGGTAGGGGAAACATGAGAAAATGCCTCATAGAAATGGGGTCTCACGGTGATGTATATGGTTGACAAGGTAGGGGTAGCATGAGAAAATTCCTCATATAAATTGGGTCTCATGATGATGTACATCACCATGAGACCCCATTTCTATGAGTTATGTTTCACGCTACCCCTACCTTGTCAACCCTACCACATTGAAAAGATAGTGTTTTGTCAATAGAGATGAAAACCATAATAGTTTCAAATATCTACCAATGTGGGAGGAATATATTCCAATTTTGTAGAGAAATGTATGGAAAATTTGGTAGCATAGAAAATGTAATCAATTGTTTGATAAAATTTACATCACCATGAGACCCCATTATGGTTCTTTGAGGCATTTCTTCAAATAGTTGATTTCCTTGTCTATGTCATTTGATAAAATGCTTTGGTAGACATGTGTGGAAAATTTGGTAGCATAGACAAGGAAATCAGTTGCTGCTTGGTATATATGTTTGACAAAATACCTTAGTGAGATATGTCCTTGTGGACTAGAATGATTGCAAGATATGCACAAAATAGATTTTCAAGCATATGCAATTTGTAGGTGTAAAACAAAATTCAACTATATTTTTGAACATCCCTCATGCCTACACCAAAATAAAAGCTTTTGAGAGTGGTATGCACATCCATAGTAAAGGATTAAGAAATGATGTATTATTTTACTTATAATTTTTTTCATATATATATGTGTATACAAAATGTGGAAGCATACACAAGGCAAGTCAATTGTTTAGCAAAATGCCTCAAAGAGATGTGGTTTAAAAATGTAATTGGAAAGTGTAAAGAATTGTGTAATTTAAAATGTGCGTTGATAAGCTAGGGTTATAATGACAAACAAAAATGATCAACATGGAATATGCAAAATAACAAAATCAAAGCAAACCAAAATAGAATGAAAGAAAATGTGTAAAAACTTCACATACCTAAAAAACTAGAGTTTTGAATGGAGGAGTTCTACCCAATTATGTAGCCTTTGCTTCTTCTTTCTTCAAACTCCTCAACCATTTGAATTTTTCAAAAGCTTTTCCCCCTCCAAACTTCAATCGTATATCACTCTTCAATGGAATTCAGAATTGAATTGATATTATATGCCTTTCAATGTGAAAACTCAGCTATTTCTTGCAAAGGTGGTGGAGTGTGAAAAAATTGCATGCACACTTCACAAAATCATCCAAAAAAAAATTGTCATAACACATGCATAATCAAGAGAATATGCAGAATGTGGGCCTTTAGATCATGGGTATATTGAGTTTTTCACCATTTTTAGACCAATAAAAAATGTGCTCGCATTATAGCATGAGTGGGTTATAACGTGAGCACGTTATGTCTTGCTAAATAATGGTCATATCTCTGCTACTTCAAAATGTGCTCGCATTATGAGAAAGTTGATTTTTTATGTTTCTTTTCTCTCTTTCTCTCTATCCCCTACCCTCTACCCTTAAACCCTTAAACCCTTAAACCCTCTACCCTTTATCTCCCTCCCCCTCTCTCTCTCTCACTCTTATCTCTATCCCCTCCACCCTCTCTCTCTCTCTCTCTCACACACACACACTTCAAGTCTCTCTCTCACTCCTATCTCTCTCCCCTCTACCCTTAACCCTTAAACCCTCTACCCTCTATCATCTATCTCTCTCCCACTCCCTCCCTCCCCCTCTCTCTCTCTCACTCACTCACTCCCTCTATCTCTCTCCCCTTAAACCCTTAAACCCTCTACCCTATACCCTTTATCTATCTCAATCACTCCCTCTATCTCTCTCTCTCAAGTCTCTCCCTCCCACCCCTCCCCCTCTCTCACATCTCTCTCTCTCTCAAGTCTCTCCCTCCCACCTCATCTCCATCTCTCAGGTCTTTCTCTCACTCACTCACTCCCTCTATCTCTCTCCCCTCTACCCAAAACCCTTAAACCCTCTACCATCTACTCTTAACCATATACCCCTTCTCTCTCTCTATCCTCTACCCTCTACCCTCTACCCTATACAATGGGCCCTCAACACAAATCCCTCAACCCTTAAACTCTAAACCCTTAAACCCTATACCATCTACCCTATACATTAAAACCTCAACCCTCAATTATCAACCCTCAACCCTTCCCTCAAACCTCAACACTTAAACCCTAAACCCTCAACCCCTATACCCTCTACCCTATACATTGGACCCTCAACCTAATCCTTCAACCATATACCCTCAAAACTATACCCTAAACCCTCTACCCTCAACCCAATACCCTCTACCCTCAAATCTAATCCCTCAACCCTTAAACTCTTAAACCCAAGTAAAATATCTACCCTAATCCCTCAACCCTCTACCCTCTACCCTCAACCCTCAACCCTCAACCCTTAAATCCTAATCCCTAAACCCCTATACCCTCTACCCTATACATTAGACCCTCAACCCTAATACCTCAACTCTATACCCTCAACCCTCTACCCTCAACCTTAAACCCTCAACCCTCAACCCTTAAAACCTAAACCCTTAAACCCTCTACACTTAAACCCTCTACTCTCTACCCTCTACCTTATACATTATACCCTCAACCCTCAATTATCAACCCTCAACCCTTAATCCCTCAACCCTCAACCCTCAACCCTTAAACCCTAAACCCTCAACCCCTATACCCTCTACCCTCTACATTGGACCCTCAACCCTCAACCCTCAACCTTTTACCCTCAACCATAAACCCTTAAACCTTATACCCTCTACCCTCAACCCTAATGGAACTCTCAAATTTTGCAAATTTGAGGTGCCTATATTGAAAATTTTTCCTCCGCACTTTTAGAAGTGCACTTGAGAAATCTACCTAAGTGACCCACTTTGGAGGGTCATATTTTGAAGCTAGTTTATTTTTGTAAAAAACCCCTTTGCACAATCACTCATGTGTCTTATGTAAGTAGGAATGTCAATTTTCAGATTCTCATGATGAGTTTTGTTAGTGTTTTGAAAAGTGAAGCTGGAGGGTTTTGGCAATTTTTTATTTTTTGCAAACTTTTAGTTTTACAAAGTATCCTCCTATTTGAGCTTGCATTTTGCAACCAGAAGATTTTCATGCCAAAAAAATTATTCGTCTACATTCTCCATGCTTAGATAAACTCACATGTCAATTTTTAGAGCCTCATGACCTCATATGTTATTTTTAATAGATCAAAACCAAATGCAATCTCTTCAGTTTCGCATTTGCATTTTTTAGAAACCTTTCTGAGGTCAAATTTGAGTGTCAATATCTTTTGATGGTAGATAATTCAAGAAAATTATGTTCCAAAGTGAACTACTATACCCAGTGGAAGCTCTCTAGGAGTTGATTTGATATTTTTACAACGAGGTGATCTGTTCAGTTTCAATTGGTTCAGAACAATTGTATGTTGCAGAAAGTTTGAGTAAGCAACTTTGCTAGTTAATAACTTTTTCATCATGATAGATTTCTCTGAGCCGTCTTTTGCATTGCATTCTCTAGACCAATGGATACATGCCTACAATTTTTTATGTCCCTGAGAAGTAGTTTGACCAGTTTCCCAGATTGATTCTAGAGCCTACTTGGCTAGTTTTGCAGATTTTGCAAACATGTCAGAAAACATATTTTAATGAAAACCCATTTCGTGTCTTCACTCCAGAAACACTCAAAAGTTTTCTTAGATCAATTTGAACAAGATTTTTTTTTTTTAAATGATTTTTTTTTAGCCGAGTCCACAAGGGACCCAGCATGCTTTATACAACAATGAAGTTGGGAATTGAGGTTATGCCTCATAGACCTTCAGAGAACACCAGTGAGCAACCAAGAAGCATGTGTGTTTTGAAAGGAAAATTCTCAAGTTAGCTCCAGTTCAATGTTTGCAATTAAGAACTAGCATTTCACACTTGTCAGATAGAATCCCAAGATTCTTATCAACAATATGAAGAATAATCAGGTGATTATGATGTGCAAGAAGTAAATAGTTTTGATCATGGTTGTATTAATTAAAACTTGAATCCAATGAATGAAGGACAAAGTCTCATTGTTTGAAGAAATCGATGGGGATAATTTTGTTGATTCACAATGTAATGTTTTACTTGAATTAGTCCTCTTCCAAATGAATAACATATATAACGATGATGGCTTGACTAAATAGAATGAAGCTCAAAGCCTTGCTACTAATAAGGACTTCAGTAATTAGTTTGGAGTTATCTAATAAAGTGGAAGGAAAACTAAGGAATCAAAATGAATATTTTTCCACAATTATTCAAAGCACAATTTTAGAACTTGCAGCCATCACCTACAAAATATGAAGACTGAAATATTGAAAATTCTTTAGAGACTTTTACGCGCACAAAGTAAACTGTTGACAAAGTGAACTGTAGAAATATTTGAAAAACTCCACAAACAAATGAGAAGGCACACCGAGAAGTCTTCATGGAACACAACATTACAATTGGCATTTAAAATGTGTTTGTTAAAAAACTCTAGAAACCTTGATGCAGACTTGGGTCTTCAACACAAGTTCAAACAACAAATGATTCGGAGTGAGACTAGTGTTAAAAAGGTGTTCAACTTGAAAGCCCCATACAACAGAGGAAGAATCTACATGAAGATCATTACAGCCTAACTGTATACCAATGGAGATGCAAAGAACAACACTATTGTTCTGTGAACAGAGCTTGAGCACAACAAAGAGAAAATAGGGAAAAATGGAGAAAGCAAGGAAATCAACGGTTGGAGATTGATGTTGAATGCAACCTCATCCTCACTGTCCCCCACCAAATCATGATCTCAAGGTGCACAATATTTAATACCTGTGAAATGGCGAAATCACACCACGTGGCAAGTGTGGGCCCGAGTGAAGTCTTGCGCACAGGTGAAGGTTTTAAAAGGGACCTGATATTTTAATGCTTTAAAATCTCATTTTCCTAAGTTCAAAAGTGAATTTAAAATATTTCCTATGAAAGGGTTTTTGAAAGCTTTAAAGAGGGGCCCAATAAAATTTTTAAATGCCCTCATGTTTTAAAAATAAAGTGGAGACTTAAAAGGATAAAGTACTCCATAAATATAAGGGGCAAAACATTTTAAGTGGGGCATGTTTTAAGCATTGGTACAGGTAAAATTTTGATTGTGCCTTATAAAGTGAAGCTTTCAAGTGAAATATTTTATATTTCTAGAAGGTAAAAATGGGTGAATGTTTTAAATGGAAAATTTAAAACATTAGGTGCACGAACAATATTTTTCTAACTGAGTTTATTATTCACTTGATAAGAGCAGATCATTTTATTTACTGGAGGTAAATATTGTAAAAGAAGAGTGGAAATTAAATTAAAGGCTCCACTATAAAGTTAAATACTTTATTGTACTGGGAAATAAAGTATTGCATAATATAAGGTGAATGCAAATAAAGAACATAAAAAGAGTTTTCATGTGAGCAGAGGCATTTTTCACACAACAAAGTGATTGAGTGAATTTTATCACATGGGATTTTTTTTGTTGAAGAACAACTTGGTACAAAGGCAGATTTGGAGGCAAAGTTTGTCTTAAGGAGAGGAGAGAGGCTTTTCTTTTGTTGATCAACGGTGAAGAGGTTTCCAAATGCCATCTCCGGATCAGCTTTAGGGCTTCTTTTTGATACTTCTATTCTTCTATTTCTTTTTTTCTCTCCTCATTATTGAGGGTTCTGAGAGAGTTCTAGTGTTCTGAGGTTTTGTATGGGGCTGGGTAGATAGAAAATGCTAAGTCTGAGTCATTTCTTGAGTCCATAAGCTGTAATTTTTTATTTCATGAGCAAATACAACCAGTCTATGCAAATAAATCATGAAAGTGTGTGCACATTCATGAATATCTTCAAATTTTCTCCATACTTGTACATTTTAATCATATGAATTCAATAATACAAAGTATCTTTGAGTTTCTCATCTCAAATTTCATGAGATTGTGTTCTTTCTTTATGGGTCTATTTCAAAGAAATGGTTAAATACTTTGAGCAGATAATAGTGATTTCAAGTGTGCAGGTTGGATTTGGTAAGGAGAGTTTGATTGATAATAGGAGTGGGATTGTTGGTGTAAGACACTAACAGTTGATGCTAAGCATTAACAATTTAAATCCACTGGTTGAAGTTTGTTTGATGATGAATTCTTTTGATGTGTTTGACTCCATGGCCTAGAGTTAGGCACTGAATTATCTTGCAGCTTAGTGCATCTCAAAAACATTTTATAAATTCAAAATAATTTTAAATCCCTATGTGTTGTAGTTATCTCATGTTCCAAATAGTTGATATTATTGATGAACAACCAATTCTATTTGGTATTATCCTATTATGTTGAGCTATTAAATGAGATTATTTTTTGTTAATTTTGTTTATGATAATGGTACAAAGGTTGTAAATGCATTAAGGGATCACCCTCATGGGTCTTGCAAAGCCAAAAGTGTAGGAGGTCTTTAAAATCCTTGTTAGTTGGTCTAGGTCCTTTGAGTTTCCCTTGATTGGAATTGGCAATTCCATAGGTAGATTAGAAGACCAACCTGGTTATAGTAAAAATAACCAAAAAACCCTATATCCTAGACCCAATACCCTAAACCATTAACCCTATAGGTCCTCAACCTTGTACCTTATACATTAGATATTCACCCCTCATATATCTCTATACCTCCCTCCTCTTCTCTCCTTCTCTTTGTCTCGCTTCTCCCTCCATCTCTCCCTCCCTCCATCCCTCCTTCTCTACCCTAATCCCTCAACCCCATACCCTCAACCCTTAAACCCTTAAAAAATCAAGCCTAAACCCTCAACCCTCAACCCTTAAACCATCTACCCTCAACCCTAATCCCTAATCCCTCAAACCTTAAACCCTTAAACCCAAGTAAACACTCTACCCTAATCCCTCAACCCTCAACCCTTAAACCTTCAACCCTCTACCTTCTACCCTCTACCCTCAACCCTCAACCCCTATACACTCTAAAATATACATTGGACTCTCAACCCTAATCCTTCAACCCCATACCCTCAACCCTCCACCCTTAACCTTAAACCCTCAACCCTCAACCCTTAAACCCTAAACCCTTAAACCGTCTACCCTCTGCCCTATACATTAAACCCTAAACCCTCAATTATCAACCCTAAACCCTTAATCCCTCAACCCTCAACCCTTAAACCCTCAACCCCTATACCCTCTACCCTCTACATTGGACCCCCAACCCTAATCCTTCAACCATATACCCTCAAACCTATACACTAAACCCTCTACCCTCAACCCTTAACCCTCAACCCTCAACCCTAAACCCTTAAACCTTCTACCTTCTACCCTCAACCCTAATCTCTCAACCCTATACCCTCAACACAATACCCTAAACCATCAACCCTATGGGTCCTCAACCCTATACCCTCAATTCTCAACCCTCTACACTATACATTGGATCCTCAACCCGTATATATATCTATCACTCCCTCATCTTCTCTCCTTCTCTCTATCTCACTTTAACCTTCATCTCTCCCTCCATCAATACATCCCTCTCTACCCTAATCCCTCAACACTATACCTTCAACCCTTAAGCCCTTAAACACTCAACCCTAAACCCTCAACCCTCAACCCTCAACCCTCAACCCTCAACCCTTAAACCATATACCCTCAGCCCAATACCCTCTATCCTCAACCCTAATTCCTCAAACCTTAAACCCTTAAACCCAATTAAACTCTCTATGCTAATCCCTCAACCCTCAATCCGTAATCCCACAACCCTTAAACCCTCAACCCTCTACTCTCTACCATCAACCCTCAACCCTTAAACCCTAATCCCTCAACCCCTATACCTTGTACCCTATACCCTCTACCCTCTACCCTCTACCTTAAACTCTCTACCCTCAACCCTCAACTTTCAACCCTTAACCCTTAATCCCTCAACCTGTAAACACTAAATTCTCAACTCCTATACTGTCTTCCCTATACATTGGACCCTCAAACCTAATCCTTCAACCATATACCCTCAAACCTATACCCTAAACCATCTACCCTCAACCCTTAACCCTCAACCCTAAACCCTTAAACATTCTACCCTCTACCATCAACCCTAATTCCTCTACCCTATACCCTCAACTCAATACCCTAAACCATCAACCCTATAGGTCCTCAACCCTATACCCTCAATTCTCAACCTTCTACCCTATACATTGGATCCTCAACCCTCATATATATTTTTCCCTCCATCCTCTTCTCTCCTTATCTCTATCTCACTTCTCCATACATCTCTACCCTAATCCCTCAACCCTAAACCATCAACCCTTAAACACTTAAACACTCAACCCTAAACCATAAACCCTCAATTATCATCCCTTTAAACTTAAACCCTTGTAAACCTCTACCTCAACCCAATAATTTCATCCTCATCCTCAACCCTTTAAACCCTAAACCCAAGTAAAATATTTTAACCTAATCCTCAACCCTATAATTCTCTAATTCTTAACCACAACCATTAAACCCTAATCCCCAGCCGCCCCCTATACCCTCTACCTATACATTGAACCTCTACCCTATACATTGACCTCAACCCTATACCTCTCTAACTTTCACCTCAACCTTAAACCTCTCAACCTTAAACTCCTAAAACCATTAAAACCTCTACCTCTATACATAAAACCATCAACCTCAATTTTAAAACCTCAAACTCTTAATCCTCAACCCTCAACCCTAAAACCTTAAACCCTTAATCCCTATACCTCTACTCCTATAAATTTAACCTTCAACCTAATCCTTCATACTCAATATAATTCTCAAACCTATACCCTAAACCTCTAATTTCAACCCTTTTTAACCCTCAACCCTAAACCTTAAACCTTTCTAATTCTCTACCTCAACCCTATACCCTCAACCCAATACCTAAAAATCAACCCTATAGGTCCCTCCACCCCAAACCTCTCCACCCTATACCCTCAACCCCTATCACTTTCTCTTTATCTATACATCCCACCTCTCCCTCCCTCCCTCTCTCCTACCCTATCTAATTGTCTCTATCTATCCTCTCCCTCTTTCTATGTATTTCTTTCCCAATCAATCCCTACCACTCTCCCTCGCTCCCCCCATCTATCTCTCTCTATCTCCATCCTACTCACATCTCCATCACCCTCTCTCCCTATCTCTCAGGTCTCTCCCTCCCACCCCCCCTCTCTCTCCCTATCTCTCAGGTCTCTCCCTCCCACCCCCCCTCTCTCTCTCTCTCTCCCTCCCTCCCCCCATCTTTCTACCTATCCATCCCACCCTACATAGATAAGTACCTCTCACTCCACCCCTCTCTCTCCCTCTCTCTCAGGTCACTCCCTCTCACACCTTCTCCCTCTCTCAAGTATCTCATGCTCACACTCCCTCTCTCACTCCCTCCCTCTCCCACTTCCTTTCTCTCACACTCCCTCTAACTACCTATCTCTCAAGTCTCTCCCTCTGGAACCCTACCTACATAAATCTCTCTTTCTCTCCCTCTCTCCCCCCTCTCTCCCTCTCTCAATTCCCTCTATCCAAACCCCCTCTCTCTCCCCCCCCTCTATCCCTCCCACCCTACCTAACTAAGATCCTCTCACTCCAACCCCTTCTCTCCCACTCCCTCACTCTTAGTCTATCCCTTCCACCCCCTCTCCCTCTCTCAAGAATCTCTATCACTACCTCACTACCTCTCTCTCTCTCCCCCCTTGGTCTCTCCCTCCATCTCTCCCTCCCACCCTACCTAGAAAACTCTCTCTCTCTCTCTCTTAAAATTTTCCCTCCCTCTAAATACATACATAAATACATACAAGTATAATACATATGTACATACAATCCTACATACATACAAGAATACATCTACATATGTACATAAAATCTTAAATACATACATACATATAGCCATACATACATACATGCATACATACAAATATATAAACATACATTCAATAGAGTAGCATTTAACATAAAGCAAGAGATAACGTGAGCATGTTATAACACACTCATGTTATATCTTGCTTTGGGAATCCCAAAGCCTTATGCTTGGTATTTTCCTTGGAATACCAACCCAAAGGCTTGGAGGACCTTCCCAATAACCAAAGATGTGTTTTTGCAAATTCTACAATATTTCACATAATCGAGTTTGTGCTCATCGTCAAGATTGCACGTGTTTCAGTGGAAAAAAAATCAAACACCTAGGTAATGTTAGGCTCTCTCTTAGCTATCCAACAATGTAATTTTTTTCACTTTTTGACAATGTTAAGCCTTTGATCTATAATTTATTTTGTTTGTGTCTCTTTTTTGGTAAAAAGTAGTGTTTGGTGTTTTCTCATTATAAATTAATTGTTCATCAAAATTTCAAATAAATTAGATTTTTAGAAACTAGAATCCATTCTACAAATATTAAAAAATAAAAATAATTTTTTTGATTAGTTTACAAAATTTGTAGGGATAGCATGGCCAAAATTTTGTTTTTCAGGAAGTGTCCACTTTGAAAATTAGTAAAAATTCAAAATTCATTAAAAAATTATCAGAAAAAATCTTGCATCAACTACATATTAGCAGCTAATTTCTCACCGAAGTGATTTTTAAAATACTAATAAAGTTCATGTGCTACATTCCCACAGAAGTTGCTATGTTATGTTTTTCTGAAGAAAAAAAAACACCAATTTCTATGGGTCCCTCTTTAGAACCCCTTAATCTCAACCATTTTCAAAATAAATTAGTAGTTTAGAAAGTAGACTCGAAGCACTACGATCCTTTTTTTTGTTGCATCTCAAAATTTTGAGTGTAAATATCCTCAATTTCATGTCCAAGGTCAGTATTTCCTGATTTCAGGGAAAAAAAAAAAAAAAAGTAGCCACTTAAGCCCCCCTTTTGGCCCCCCATCTTTTGGCACTTACCTGTCATATATGCCATTCTACCTTGAAGCACACCATATTCCATATTATATTAAAATAATTAGACATAAGATTGAATGGAACTCAATAATGAGACATGGAAAAACACATTAGGCATGACAGAGAAGTTTGATGTTAGGAATTTGATCAATTTCACTTAACCCTAATATATATGCACACTAAGAATCCTCATAAAAATCAAAGGAATACATTCCATTAAAACCTTAAAAAAAACTGTACAATCAATAACACTTGGTTAACATCATCCACCTTAATGCACAAGAAAACAAAACACTCCATAATGGTTATGTGTAAACTAGCTATACAAATCTCATACAAAACACATAAGACTCAAATCATTCACATGTAATCATGAAGCACAAGAGTCAAACATGATACATGGATAATCACACAAGGCATACCTTGGGATTTATTTGTAACCTTAAAAAACCCATACAAATCAATCAAATATACACCATCATAAACATTAAACAAAACCCATAGAAATTAATGGTATATTACTAGAACCTTTACACAAAATCCATTTAGGTACAGTGAAAAAGAGTGAATTCTACTAACCAGTATGGAAATGGAATACTTTAAGCAATGAAAATGGAATACATAAGCATGTTTGTGTTGAGTTGAAATCCTCTATATAAGTTTACAAGGATTCATCTAAATTATGTCATGTTTTTCCCTTTTTTCTTCAAACTCCTAAAAAAAATTTACTTTTTATGCACCTTCCATCTAATTCAATGTTTATTTCTATGTTAAACTAATATGATTACTAAAATTATGAAATAATGGTCTATATTATCAAAATTAAACAAAAAAACTCAATAAACATTTCAATTCAACAAAAATAAAAATATTACTTGACATAATCAAATTTGATGTAGAAACTTCAAATTATCTTCTTCTATGTTGCCTAGCAAACAAATTGGTGCTCAAAAGGTGATGGAGCAAGAAAAATATGGTACTATAAGAATTCACCTACATGAAAAGGTGTTTCCTTTTTAGAAAAAGCACATAACCAGACAAAAGCAGGGAATTGTGGGCCTATATCATGGATCAACTAGCTTTTTTACCATTTTTGGAAAAGGCCATTTGGCTCTTGCCAAATTTGGTCAGCACCAAATGTTTTTTATAGTCTTTACAATTTGGTGAGTACCAAAATGTGTTGTTTATATCCTTTACAAATTGGTGAGCACCAAAATATCCCTATAGATAATTTTCAAGTGTGAAGGCCTCAACCCTACACATAGACCTACATAGGGGAGAGAGAAGAATGGGAAATACCTAGAGGAGTAGCAAGGCATGGAGGGAGAAGTTTAATGAGATTTATTGATAATTAAGAAGATAAGAAAGAAGAGTGGGAGATACCTAGAGGAGTAGTAATGAGATAAGGAGTGAGAGACCTAAATATGGCTAAGGAGGGATGGAGACATAGACAAGGAGTAACTAAGATACCTAGACAAAGGAGAGGCAGAGAGGTGAGAGATAAAAGAGAGGGATGGAAAATAAAGTATTGGTATAGGAGTAAGAAGGGATGAAGGGAGAGGTAAACATGGAGGGATTGAGAGGCATTATGGGAAGGAGGAGTTAGAGAGGTGATTATTTAGAGAGGAGAGAGAGAATAATGTGGAAAAAGAGATGGATAAGGAGGGGTGGAGAGGTGGACAAGGAGTGACTAAGAGACCTAGAGAGAATAAATGTAGAGAGGTGAGGGGGAGAGAGAGGTGAGAGATATAAGAGAGGAGATATAAAGGGAAGTATTAGTAGATGAGTAACAAGGTATGGAGGGAGAGATAGACATGAAGGGAGTGAGAGGCATAGGGAAGGAGGATATAGAGAGGTGATGGTGTAGAGAGGGGATGGACAAAGAAGAGGAGATAAAGAAGAATGCAGATAAATAGATGGCTAAGGAGGGATAGAGAGGCTGGGAAGGAGTCACTTAGATACTTAGAGAGGGGAGAGGTAGAGAGGTGAGGGGAGGGAGAGAAGAAAATAAGAGAAATAAATTCACAAAGAGGGAAAGAAGGGGTGACGAGGAGGGAGAGATTCAGAGAGGGAAATAACTAGAGATCCCTAAGAGTTATACATGTTAGATACATATAGCCTAGGGAGAGAGGGGTGAGATACATATGGGGGGGAGATAAGGGTGAGAGAGGTAAAGAGGGAGAGGAGTGGGTAATGAGACAAGGATTGAGAGACATAGAGACTGCTAAGTAGGGATTAAGAGGTAGATAAGGAGTGACTAAGAGACCTAGAGAGGGGAGAGGTAGAGAGGTGATGAGGCTCGAGAAAGGTGAGAAATAGAAAAGAGGGAGAGAGAGAAAATAAATTATTAGTAGAGGAGTAAGAAGGGATGGAGGGAGTGAGAGACATAGGGAATAAGGAGTTAGAGAAGTGATGACATAGAGAAGGGAGGGATAGAGAAGAGGAGAGAGAGAAGAACAAAGAGAAAGAGATGGATAAGGAGGGATAGAGAGGTTGGAAAGGATTGACTCAGATACTTAGAGAGGGAAGAGGTAGAGAGGTGAGGGGAGAGAGAGAAGTTCAAAAAGATGGAAAGAAGGGTAAGGAGGAGGAAGAGAGGTGAAGAGGGATGTAAATAAATAGATATCCTAGAGAGATATAGAGGTAAGAGACCTATAGCCTAGGGAGAGAGGGGTGAGATACATAGGGGGAGAGATGGGGGTGAGAGAGATAGAGGGGGGAGAGGGGTGAGTATGATACAAGGAGTGAGAGATAGAGATGACTAAGGAGGGATGGAGAGGAAAACAAGGAGTGAATGAGTAACCTAGAGATGGGAGAGGTAAAGAGGTGAGGGGGAGAGAGCGGTGAGAGATAGAAGAGTGGGATAAAGGGAAGTATCGGTAGAGTAACAAGGGATGGAGGGAGAGGCATAGGGAAGGAAGAGTTAGTGAGGTAATGGTGTAGAGAGGGGAGGGAAATAGAAGAGGAGATATAGAAGAATGAAGAGGAAGAGATCACAAAGGAGGGATAAAGAGGCTAGAAAGGAGCGAATTGAATACTTAAAGAGTGGAGAGGTAAAGAGGTGAGGGGAGAGATAAGAAAATGAGAGAGAGAAGTTCACAAAGAGGGAAATAGGGGTAAAGAGGAGGGAAAGAGTTAGAGAGGGAGGGAAATAACTAGAGATCCCAAATAGATATAGAGGTGGGAGACCTACAACCTAGGGAGAGAGGGGTGAGAGACATAGGGGGAGAGATAGGGTGAGAGAGATAGAGGGGGGGAGGGGGGGTAATGAGACAAGGAGTGAGAGACCTAGAGATGGCTAATGAGGGATGGAGAGGCAAACAAGGAGTGGGATTGAGAGAGACCTAGAGAGGGAGGTAGAGAGGGGGGGGAGAGGTGAGAGAGAGGAGAGAGAGTGAGTATTGATTGAGGAGTAATAAGGGGTGGAGGGAGAGGTAGACATGGAGGAGTGAGAGGCATAGGGAAGGAGGAGTTAGATAGGTGATGATGTAGAGAGGGAAAGGATAGAGAAGAGGAAAGAGAGAAAAACAAAGAGAAATAGAAAGAGATGGATAAGGAGGGATAGAGAGGTTGGAAATGAGTGACTCAAATACTTAGAGAAGGGAGAGGTAGAGAGGTGAGAAGAGAAAGAGAAGAAAATGAGAGAGAGAAGTTCAAAAAGAGGGAAAGAGGGGTAAGGAGGATGGAGAGAGGTGGAGAGGGAGGGAAATAACTAGAGAGCCCAAAGAGATATAGAGGTGAGAGACCTACAACCTAGGGAGGATGGGTGAGAGACATAGGGGAGAGATAGGGTGAGAGAGATAGAGGGGGGAGAGGGGTGGGTAACAAGACAAGGAGTGAGAGGTACAGGTGGCTAATGAGTGGAAATTTTAATATTTTAATTCTCAACTAGATCTAAAACCGTAATTAATTAGTCTTGGTTAATTGTGCCTATTTGCATGAATTTTATTAGGTTGTCTTAAACTTAACCAAAGGATACCTTGTTTTATCTACTTAAGAGCTACAATTTAGATGTTACTTTTGAGGGATTCCAAGTTGAACCTTCAACATGAAAATTTATTATCTTACCATTTGAGCACAACCCTTTAGAACATTTTTTTAGCTATTTACTCTATTATATTTTTATTTATTTATTTATTCTTTATTTTTTTAAAGTTTGTTCTATGCTCTTAATATATATAAATATTCATTTTTAAAATAGTTGTGTTTCACTTAACTATTTAATTTATTTTTTGGTATAATAAAAATAGAGTGTAAACAAGAACCACCTTGTAATCAATTGATCCATTAGCATATGAAAAGAATACTTACCCACATTGTAGGGTTTTACTCAAGTTTCTTCAAACATTTAATAGTATTGTAAGGTTTCAATGATGTTTTGATTCAAATACACACTCACCATATTTGTAATAATTTTGGAAATATAAGAAAGATAAAACTAGAAAACATTTTAATACTCTATTGTGGGTTTGTGATATTGATATAATTATTTTTCAATATCTCAACAATTACATAAAAATAAAAATGTAAAGTATTGAGTCAGTTAATGAGATAACCACTTTTTAGGGAAAGCTAGGTACGCAACTCCAAGGTAAGTTGAATTTATTCAAAGAGATGGTCCAAGAACATGGTATGCCTCTAATATTGAACCACAAAGGTGAGTTATAGCAATTTGACACCTAGAGGAATAGTTTGGGAGGAATGCTCACAATAGCTATGATGGCATTAACTATGACTAACTATATCCTACTAAATTCAAATATTGACACAATGATGGAGATTGAGAAAAAAATGGATTTTTTGTTAGAAAGGCCAAGGCCTTAATTGATGTCAGGTACACTCAACATAATACAAAGGTGCAGGGTCTATTGAATGTGAAGTGGCCAACTGAAGAAGAGTACATTACTTGGTTAGAAAAGTATACTGAGTGAATATGTATGGGGATGTATAATGTACATGGTGAATAATGGATAGGAGAGAAATAATATATAGCCTGAAAATAGTACAAATTAGTATTTTGATAAAGTAAATTGCAAAACATTGTTCTCTCTTCAACATAAAATAGGTGGGCACAAAATGTTGATGTGGATAATTAAGTGTTTGTCCTTTTATACTTATCATGCTTTTCAAATTTTTCTGACTAGGTTGCCCATGGATGACACTTTTGGGTGCATGAAGGATATTTTTGAAGCTATTGTAACAAATGAATGATACCTTTTTAAGGTGGGATGGAATATTTACACCAAATGGAGGTTGTTTTTGCATCATGTTTCTTCCCACCAATTGAGAATTCGAGTGTAATTGAAAATGGAATATTTGTTACAGCAATCCAATAGTGTTGTCACATGTGTGCTTTCTGGCCTAAGGCTTTATTTTCTCTTTTGTTTCTATAAGAAAGAATTCAGGGCTAGAAGTAGGGGGTTCATTGAAAATACAATTAGCACAATGAATTGTATACAAATACAAAGCATATTTTCAAGTTTAGTCTTAAGTTTTGAGTTTGTTGTCATGTATGTAATTTTGATAATAGAATAGCAATATAGTACATAATGGTGTGAATTTCATTTTCCATTGTCTCTCCTTTGTAATGGTTATATGAGTTATGAATGAATATAATAAATTGTTGTGTTGATTCATCTCCATTGCTTTACAGTGGATGTGGAATTTCATTCTTGCTTATTGATTCAATGAATTAGTGTAATTGCTTGAATGAGATTGTTGACTTGTATAAATTATGTGCTAAGGATATCTTCAAGAAGTAGTGGTCAAGGATATTATAGGGAAGTGTTGTAATGTAGTATTTCTTAAGCTATGTGTTTCTATTGTTGAAATCATTTTCAAATTGCATAGCTCAAGACTAACTCCGTATTTAGGATTAGGCACTGGTTTTAATAGATTACTCACAGTTCACTTCCTGGGTCAATTTATCAACCAATCACCTTTTATTTACAAAATATTTTAGATGGGTTATCATTGTAGTCATGCTACAATGAGTTTTGTCTCTCTTCTTCTCCATTTATAATGTGCTATTTAAAAGAACCACGAACTCTTTGATATACTATATTGTTGAATGAACTATCTATTATTAACAATGTATCTAAACATACACAACATCAATCCTTGAATATACATTATGGAATTACCCTCCTAGGTTTCACAAATCCCAAAGTGTAGGTGTAGGAGTTTTGCAACTTGTGCTCGTTCATTGGCCAATCCCTTTAGAGTTACTAATTATTGGAAAGGGAAAAATCCATAGGTAATTATGGAGAGCAGCTTGGTTCTAAAAAAAAACCAACAAATTGGCAACTTTGTTGGGGATTTGTTAAGTTCAAAGTATCTAGTTTAGATCCAGTATAGCCTTAGCCAAGGAATGTCAAGGGAATTAAGTCATTCTTCAGACAAATAATTTTTTTGAGGAGATTTGGGACTAACTTTGTAGAGATTACAAGACCCATCTCTAGGATGTTGAAGAAAGGAGAAAAGGTGACTTGGAGTGAAGAGTTAAGTCAGGCATTCAAAAGCATCAAATAGGCCATTAAGGAGGCTCCAGTTCTAAAGTCTCCTTATTTCTCTTAGACAATTCACATTTTCTCTTTTAAATATTTTCATACTATTGCTATTGTTTTGCTACAGAAAAATGTGGAGGGATTTGAACAACCCATTGCATTCTTTAGCAAATCTCTATAGGCTACAAAGCTCAAATATGACATGATTGAAAAACAAGCATATGCTCTGGTCAAGGCTATAAATAATTTCAGGACTTACTTAATACTTGGGCTATTGCCATAGCTTTTGTGCCAAGTGTTGCTATGAAGTATATCTTTACTTAGCAAGAAACTACATGCAAAAGGTGTAGATGGATCAACAGGATCCAATATTTCAATATCAATGTCCAAATTACTAAATTAGTAAGAGGGAAGGGTCTAGCTAAATTGATTGTAGAAGCTAATTTGGAGGCTAACTATGTTAATCATACAAAGATTATTGATGTTGCATGGTCCATCTATGATATGAAAACATGTGGATAGTATCAGAGGATTTTCTAGTATTTACAGACTTTCCAGTGTCCTACAAATATGTTAGACAATGACAAGAGGAGATTGAAATTGCATGCCATCAATTATGTGATTATTGATAATGAGATATGGTGGAGAAACCTAGATGGTGTACTACTTAAATGTGTGGATGGAAAGTAGACATTAGAACTCTTGCAGGAAATGCATAGTGGAGTGTGTGGTGGTCATTATATGGCAAAGACCACTACTCATAAGGTCTTAAGGGTAGGATTCTGGTGACCTATTGTTTTTAAGAATGCTCACAAGTTTGTTAGAACTTGTGATGCTTGTCAGATATTTGCAGGAAAGCTAAAATTTTCAAGGAGCTTGCCACTTAGGCCTATTGTTGTTGAAGCCCCTTTCCAACAATGGGGAATTGATTTCATAGGAGAGATACCTAAAAACTCAAGTGGAGGACACTCATGGATCTTAGTTGCCACTGACTATTTCACAAAATGGGTAGAGGCAATACCTACAAAAAGGGAAACAAGCAAGGTGGTGGTGAACTTCCTATTGAATAATATTTTGATCAGGTTTGGAGTCCCAAAATAGATCATTTCAAATAATGCTATGTGCTTTAGATATGAGGAATTCAAAAAAAATTGTGATGAGCATGGCATAAAAATTTCCTATTATTCACCCTACCATCCTTAGGGAAATGGTCAGGTTGAGTCCAACAATAAGAGTTTGATAAAAATCATCAAAAGGGTGATGGAGAAGAACAAGAGAGCTTGAGACTCAAAGATGAAGTTAGCAATCTGGGTAGATAGAGTGTCTATGAAGAAGGCTACTAGTTATTCACTATTCAACTTGGTATATGGCCTAGATGTCAAGCTACCACAAAATAACTTGCTAAAGATGTATAAATTTGTGCAAGAATATGATGCTGATATTTGTGATGATATTGAGCAAGGTGTTGCCACAATAGTGGTTTACACTTTCTGGGAGATCCTGATTTTTGTTGAAATCACATATTTTTAGAAAATATAATGATTTAAGCCTTGAAGAGTTCCATTTAAAGGATTCCAATTGAAGAGGGTTTGATCAAACCACCTTAGACCAAGCCCCCTTGGATAGAACCCCGCTAGTTTTAAACCATACCTATAACGAAATCTCCTTTACACCTATCAAAATGCTGATAAAAAGCCACTTTTGATTTACCTTTTGGGGGATCAAATGAATTCATTTAAATTTTATTTTTTGTAATTATGTATTCCTTATTATAAGCTTCCAAAAAAGTATAATTTTAATTAAATTTAATTTGATTATTATATTTATTTTTTTATTTCTTGTGAATGTAAGTTTTTCACCTAAAATCAAGCTCTTTGTTCTGCACAGGTTGAAAAATATGAGTGCACCAAATATTGAAGGCTTTGATCCAACAAAAAAAATAATCGAATTTCGATACATACAAAAAAGGTTATGTGTTATATGGTCTACCTATGTATGAATTGTAATAGGTTTGACTTCAAAACTTGATTAAGGAAAAAATATTCAATAAAACACTATGAAACCAATTGGAAGCACTCTATATCATAGTTACAAATCTAAATTTGAAAAAAATAGAATTTTATCCTTCATGGAAAAAAATTGTGTTATACGGTGAGCGTCACTCCTTAAAAATGGTGTTTACAGAAAAAAGCTAGTTTTCAAAGGAGATGGAAAAAGAAGTGCAATCTGATTCCAAAATTTTTGAAAAAAAATATATTTAGAATCTACAGAAAAAATGTAACAAATCAATAGTTTGCATCATCTTCAAATTCCTCATGGTTTAGTCGCTATAGGTTTCCAAAAGTGAAGATTTAGTTAGAAAAAATTAGTTCAGTGTCCAGTTTGGCCAAAACTTGTAAACCAGTATTATGGGATCACTCATAGAATTGAGAATTTGGTGCAATTAGATGAAACCAAAAAATAAGCTCAAGCTAAAAATGCAAAATTGCAGTTGCAAGTCAAGCATTTGCATGACAAAAGGGCCTCTCCCAAAATTTTTGAAGTGAACAATATGGTGTTAGCCTAGAATGCAAGGGCTTAGGATAAGGGTAAGCACGGGAAGTTTGAAGCCCTATGGCTCAATCATTACCTTATAGCCAACACACATGGGGAGGATTCTTATTTCCTCCAAAGCTTGACAAGTGAAATTTTTGAACCGCTAGTACATGGATAGTTCTTAAAGCCATACTTCTCCTAAGTATGTCATGATTCCATGTACATTGTGTATATAGGTGTGTTTTCTTTGGTCGTGTTTAGTTTGGTTCTGCTACCTAGTCTGAGTAGTCCCCTAGTTTTCAGTTCATTGTGTCTAGTTGGTCTCGTTCAAGCTGAGATTTTAGGATCTCACCATGCCTACAAGAGGCATGCATCCCCAGTTGGAGCCACTAAAGGAACCTGTGAAATTTTTATGTTCCATCTTAAAATCTTGCAACATTTTGAATATTGGTTTGGTATCTGAAGGCTTCTAGGGTTTTTCTTTCATCACTATTGTAGTGTTTTGTGTTATCTTGCACCTTCCTTAATTCGCCCTCAAGTTTTTGTTTATGTCGGGGTTCTAATTTTTCATTGACCTTCAGTTTCCCATTACCGATCATATTAAAACATTTTATGTCATTGATGATCGTGGAGTAAATGGTCCCTCAAGCCTAGGTCTGAGTTTCTTCCTTTCATAAGGTTGAATTAAAGGCCTTTTTGGCCTTTACATCATTTGCATTTTATGACTAAAAATCTTGTGAAGACCTTTTCCTACATCATACTAGGATGGTCCCCTTCATTAGAACAACTTACGGGCATGTGCTTAAAATTTTTCACTTAAGTCCCTTCGACCATCTCTCTCTGTTGCTCATCACATATAGTTTCTGAAAGGTATGTTTAGATTGGTGACAAGCAATAAGTGGTATTTATTTGGTTTCACTCATCATTGATAAATTTTGGAGCTCTTGACATGAATCAATGTTGGGTGATGCTCTTTCCTCTCCTTATATCATTGACTTTTGGCTTATCGCTAATGACTCTTGAACCTTGAGTATAGAATTAGTGATTAGCGATGGCCTCCGGAATTTTGTTCTTCTCTTCATCGTTCATCGTGGATGGTTATGTAATTGTAATTCTCAAATAGTGATAAGCAATATGCGGTATCTCTTGTTTTTTACATAGATCACGGATTGGTTTTGAATGTCAAGTTTTGTATTAGCGATACGTGATGCAAATCGCTAGGATCTCTCATCGCTAATTGCTTGCAAACTTTATGAGGAGAATTAGCGATAAGCGATAGCCCTAGTGCTATTTTATTTTTCTCCTATCGCTCATCACAGATTCTTTCTAAAACTTAAGTTTGAAAATAGCGATGAGTGATAGAGTCATTTGTTCAACTTTCTTTCACTAATTTGAATTGATCCTATGAGTGATGTCTTTTGTATCATTAATTTTCATGTAGGTGCACATTCATAATATTGCTTCATCACTTTATCTCCCATTGTTGATGAGATCTAGTGTTCGAAGTTAAATCAGTGATGCGTGATGGGAAATGAGCATGATCTAGGATGGGCCATATTTTCAAGGGCTAAGATTTCATTGCATGGATGCTTGCATCACTGATAGAACTAGTGAAGGATAAAATGTGTCAATGATAAGCAACAACAAATGAATGAAAAGGTAACATGGCGGTATCATGAGGACATTGTATAAAGCAAAGAAGAAAGTAGCGAGGAAAATTAAGAACCATTGATATGGTTTTAAAGCAAAGTGATCAATGACCAGGGTTTGAATGTGAACAGGTACATGTCAATTCACTCGCACGAACTTACTATCAAACATTAATAGTGGTATGTCCATCTCTCAGCCACAAAGAAGGTAGATACCTAGTTTCTCACACATTTGGACTTTGTTTGAAGCAGAGAGGAATACTAGAAGTTGAAGAAATTGTGTGAAAGGCTCCAACAAAGTATTTCAGCTGTAATTGTATCAATCGTTCACCTGGGTAAGAAAATAGTGTATCTCCTCTTATCTGAAATATTAAATGGCATCATTTTGGAAGGGTGATAGGGAATTGGGGAAATAATTTTCTTGTTGTTTTTTCCTTTTGAATATTTTCAATTTGGGTGATAAGGTGATGAGAAAATTTTAGGAATATTTTTGTTTTGTAAGTGGTGCCTTGAGTTTTTGTACCCGGGTGGGTCTTTTTTATTACCATAATTTGTAAACCCTAGTTCTACTACATTACAAACATGAGTAAACCAAAGCCCAGTGAATCCAGTGTTAGACCAAAGAGGGAACCAAAACAAAAGAGGGTTAAAAGGCTTAAAACTCAGGGTGTTTCATTTGTGGTTAAGTTAGAACCACCTATAGTATCTAACCCTACATCGAGTGCTCCCGCGATGTCTACTAGGTCCAGAAATGCAAAGAAGGAAAAAGAGAGATTTATGTAGGAGGCCTATGGAGATGTAAAGGAAGGAGGGTCATGAATTAGAAAAAGACCTGCAGGTTAGGTTTCTGTGACCACCAGGTTAATTGATGGTGTCAATGAAACTGGTGAAAAGGCCCAACCTCAGAGTCGGTGGCAACTATTCCTATATGCTTTTAATAGGAAATATTCTAGCAAGCCAATATGTTACTTATGGGGGTTAAAATTTGGGAAACTAGTGGTGCCAAATGTGTTTGTGGAGGTGGACATGATGATGGAGTTGGCCAGGCACTATCATCCCACTAACAAAGCAATGAAAAGTATCATGCGCCCAAGAGATATACCAGGATCAAATGCAACACATAATTGGGAAGACTGGTTTCTCCATTTGAAATATACTTTAATAAGAGATTATGGATTTAGGGTGGTAATGTCACACTATTTTCCCCTATATGTCTCTGACATAGGGTGATCCCACAATATTGGTTTACAATTTTTGGCCAAACTGAACCTGATTTTTTCTAATTAAATCTTCACTTTTGGGCACCTATAGCGGCTAAACCATGAGGAATTTGAAGATGATGCAAACTAGTGATTTGTGAATTTTTTTGTAGATTCTAAATATATATTTTTTCAAAATTCTTGGAATTATATTGCAATTCTTTTTCCATCTCCTTCAAAAACTAGTTTTTTTAGTAAACACTATTTTTAAGGAGTGACACTCACCATATAACACATAATTTTTTTTCATGAAGGATAAAATTATAAAAAATTCAAATTTAGATTTGTAACTATGATATCTAGTGCTTCCAATTGGTTTCATAGTGTTTTATTGAATATTTTTTCCTTAATCAAGTTTTGAAGTCAAACCAATTACAATTCAAACATAGTATATACACATAACTTTTTGTATGTATGTGTTTTTTTGTTGGAAGGACTTGATTTTTTTTTTATAATATTCTATTTTTCTCATGTGCAGAACAAAGAGCTTGATTTTTGGTGAAAAACCTACATTCACAAGAAATAAAAATTAAGTATAATAATTAAATTAAATTTATTTAAAATTATACTTTTTGGGAAGCTTATATAAGGACTACATACTTACAAAAAGAAATTTAAGTGAATTCATTTGATCCCCCAAAAGGTAAATCAAAAGTGGTTTTTTATCAGCATTTTGATAGGTGTAAAGGAGACTCTGTTATAGTTATGGTTTAAAACTAATGGGCTTCTATCCAAGGGGGTTTGATCTAAGGTATTTTTCTCAAGCCCTCTTCAATTGGAATGCTTTAAATGGAACATTTTAAGGCTTAAATCATTATATTTTCTAAAAATATGTGATTTCAGCAAAAATGAGAGTCTCCCAGAAATTGTAAACCAACTTTGTGGGATCACCCCAGATTGGCTTTTATGGAACTCATGTGGTAGATTGATTTTATGGATTATAAAATGTTCAGAAAGCCTAAGAAGGGTACTGTGGTGAATCCCCAATGCACTTTTTCTTACTTTAAAGTTACTGCCCCTGAAGGATATGAAAAGTTTGGGATCGTGGTGAATAATCTTAGGTTGCCTATTAATGAGGATAGGATTTTTGACCCAAAAAATTTTGTGTATGGAAAGAGAAAGGATAAAAACTGATCAGTAATACATCATTAGTTCATGTACACAAATGGTGTATTGAGAAAATTGACAAGCGATGAGGTCGTCATATCTAGAAAGAAGGAATGGACATCCATAATGGACATTGAAGAGAATATCATGAAAAGGAATTCCTTTTATGTGTCCTTATGATGTAATTGCAAACCCATTTGAAAGGGCTTTCACAAAGCTAAGGGATTATCAAAATGGTGATTTCAAGGTGAGGGTGAAAGAGGATGTTGACAAAGCACAATCTCTCCTTGAACAACCTTAGGCTATGGATATCCCAAAGCAGCCTATACAAGTCCAAGAAGTTAGGGAGGAAAAAATGGAAGAACATGTACCAGGAGATGAGGAGGTGGAGAAGAAATTCCCTCCCCCTCATATTGAAGAAACCCTTGATTTAGAAGCCCCCCCTGATAGAATTGTCAAATGGCAATATGATAAAGAAAATGATGATTATCCTAGGGTCAAGGATTGTGATGAATTCCTTATGGATGATAAATTTGTGCAATAAAAGGAATTTTAGGAATTTATGGTTCAATAGAGGAGTAAAGAGATAAAAGAAAGGCTTGAACTATCAAAGGCTAGTGTTGAACCATCTCAATAGGAAGAAGATGAGAGAGTAGATGAAGAAAAGATCATGGCTAAGATTGCAGCTATTACTCCTATTGAGGCTAGGAAAATTTTCACAGATAGTGGAATCATGCTGTGACCAAGATGCACTATCACATCAGCTATATAGCTTATGGTGCAATAAGAAGATCCCCCCAAGCTTCAGTATCTGAGGAGCGGTTTGAAGATAAGGTGTTTGGATCTGGATATAGTGCAAAGTTGCATACTCTTGCAATTTGGTCAATGACACCTAATACTAGAAAGAATGAGGTTGCTAGACCTATTGAAGAGGTTATAGGTTCCTTGGTGGTGAAGAGGGTCACATATATAACACATATCCAAGCAGCTAAGTTAATTGCTCATGCTACAATGCTTAGTGTGGATACCGCACAAATTTATCAGAAAAAATATGATTCTTTATTGGAAGAATATAATAAGGCCTTGGATGAAATAAAAAAGATGAGAGCCACTGTTCAGGCTAGTCATTCAATAAGGACACTATCCCTTCCATATTCTTTGTCTTCAGACTTGTCTATGCAAGATAGGGAAATCTTGGCCTTGAGAATCAATTATTTGAATGATTGGCTAAGTACAGAAAATGAAAATGTCAAGAAGGCTAAAAATGAAACTGTTAAGGTGGCTAATGAAATATTTGAGGATGTATTGAAACATAAAGTGAACAAGTTGGTCAACAAAGCTAATGATGTATGGGTAACTTATAAGAACTTTCATGAAGAAAATATGAACTATCTACAAGTCCAGGAAGCCTTCTAGAATGAAGGGAGTAAATGGAGTACTTGGGTGGGTGATTTAAAAGAAATGATGCCTAGAATGAAGGAAGATCCTAAGGCACCTACTAAAATTCCTAACATTTTGCAAACTATTGAGTTGGTTAATGAGCTAACAACTTTTCATGGAAAGCTAGGTACATAGCTCCAAGGTAAGTTGAAGTTATTCAAATAGATGGAAGAATGTGGTATGCCTTTGATATTGAACCATAGAAGTGAGCTACAACAATTCAACACTTGGAGGAATAGTTTGGGAGGAATGGTCACAACAGCTATGATGGCATTAACTATGACTGACTATATCCTACTAATTCAAGTATTGATACAATGATGGAGATTGAGATAAAAATGGATATTTTTGTTAAAGAGGCCATGGCCTTAATTGATTTCAGTTACACTTAGCATAATACATAGGTGTAGGGTCTATTGGATGTGAAGTGGCCAATTGAAGAATAGTACATTACTTGATTAGAAAAGTATATTGAGTGAATCTGTATGGGGATGTATAATGAACATGGTGAATAACGGATAGGAGAGAAACAATATATAGCCTAAAATAGTATAGATTAGGCTTTTGATAAATTATTGCAAAACAAATTGTTCTCTCTTCAACATAAAATGGGTGGTACAAAATGTCAATGTGGATAATTCAATGTTTATCTTTTTATACTTTTCATGCTTTTCAAATTTGGTTGACTGGGTTACCCCTTGGATGACACTTTTGAGTGCATGAAGGATATTTTTGAAGCTATTGTAACAAATGAATGATACCTTTTTAATGTGGGACCGAATCTTTACACCAAATGGAGGTTGTTTTTACCTCATGTTTCTTCCCACCAACTAAGAATTCGAGTGTAATTGAAAATGGAATATTTGTTACAGTGGTCCAATAGTATTGTGACATGTGTGCTTTCTGGCCTGAGGCTTGTTTTTCTCTTTCGTTTCTATAAGAAAGAATTCAAGGCCAGAAGTAGGGGGCTTGTTGAAAATACAATTGGCACAGTGAATTATAAATGGAATACAAAGCATATTTTTAAGTCTTTTGTCATGTATGTAATTTTGATAATAGAATAGCAATATAATATAGAATGGTGTGAATTTCATTGGCCATTGTCTCTCCTTTGTAATGTTTATATGAGTTATGAATGAATACAATAAAGTGTTGTGTTGATTTGTCTCCATTGCTTTACAATGGATGTGGAATTTCATTCTTGCTTATTGATTCAATGAATTAGTGTAATTTCTTGAATGAGATTGTTGACTCATATAAATTATGTGCTAAGGATATCTTCAAGAAGTAGTGGTCAAGGATATTATAGGGAAGTGTTGTAATGTAGTATTTCTTAAGCTATATGTTGTTATTTTTGAAATCATTTTCAAATTGCATAGCTCAATACTTACTCTGTATTTAGGATTACTCACTGGTTTTAATATATTACTCATAGTTCATGGGTCAATTTATCAGCCAATCACCTTTTATTTACAAAATCTTTCAGATGGGTTATCATTGTAGTCATGCTATGATGAGTTTTGTCTCTCTTATTCTCCTATATAGTTTATTATTTAAAATAACCGCCAACTCTTTGATATACTATATTGTTGAATGAATTATTTGTTATTAATAATGTATCTAAACATACACCACATTAATCCTTGAATATACATTGTGGGATTACCCTCCTGGGTTTCACAGAGCCCAAAGTGTAGGAGTAGGATTTTTGCAAATTTTGCTCGTTCATTGGCCAATCCCTTTAGAGTTACTAATTATTGGAAAGGGAAAAATCCATATGTAATTTTGGAGACCAACTTGGTTCTAAAAAAATAACCAAGATAACTTATTACAATTAGGTTTTAAAGGGACCCAAAACCCTACAAAGGAAAGCTGCAAATAGATAAAAACATAGACCATCAACAACCAAACATCATCAACTACCTTAAAGATAAACAAGATTTCCCATGATGAAAAGAACAAGTTTTGAAGGGAACCTGAAACCCTCTATAATTATGTTTTAACAAGGACCAAAAACTATAACAAGTATTAAAAAATTTCTAAGTCAACCAAGCAACAAACAACCTACAACAGCTAGAATGCAACATACCATCCGCTCAGTATATAGGAAACACTAAGTCAAATTGACTCTCCACCATAATAGAGGAGTTAGAGAGAACCACTGAGCACTAAGGAGCATCAATCTTCATACAACACCATCCAACTTGATTCTCCAACCCATACTCCACCTTTATAGGAGAGAGCTCCCTTCTATAGGAGAGGAAGAAGTGAGAACCATTACTACCAAAGTTACCACCCTCCTACACATACAAGCTCCACCTCAATAGGAACCAACAGAAGAGAAGAGAACTTCCCAACACAACTATAAAATCTAACTGCACCACAATAGGAGAGGGCTTTTCCTCAATAGGATTAATCTTCACCTTAGTAGAAAACAACTGTAGAACCCAACAAAAAGCAATCACTCAAGTAGAAATGACCATCACCTCCTCCTTTGGATTCAAGAGAACCTAGTACTTGAGGAAATACTTTCACAACACCCCAAGCACCAACAATAATCTAGAATTCTCAAAACACACAATATTTTGGGAGAGAAGATATAACTTTATACACTACCTAGCCAACAACAATAAATCAATAAAATGGACAACAAAGGATACCATGATCTCCATGGACAATAGGGGCATAAATAAGCACAACCCATCCAAAACAGAGAACAACCCCTCCAACAAATGAAGCTCAAAAAGAGCAACAAACCAAACATCCCACAAAGGAAAAACTCCATTAAACACCAAGCACCAAGGGACGTCAAGACACACCAAGAGAACCCCATAGAAAAGTAGCCTAAAAAATCTAGCAAAAGAAGGGGCCAAAAAACCAAAGGGAAAAACATCACCTAACCAAAGCCATAAAAACAATCCCAAGGACCACAATGAATAGAGACTCGAGCCCAAAGTGAACAGAAACATATAGGACCTAAGAAGGAAAGGGGAGCCCACACAAGAAGAAATCAAGAGCTACCATCGAGCACCAAGAGTTAAACCCCCCAAAAGAATGCCACAAAACAAACAACAGAGAGAGCCCAAAGAGGCCAAGGAGATCCAAGAAGGAAGGAGTCAAAAATTAGGCCAACAGGAAAAGCACACTAGCTACCCCAACACACCAATCAAAGCCAAAAATAAGCCACTACACAAATAGCAACCTATAATGCCCAATTTTTTTTACCAAATTACAATTAAGGACAAAACACAAATTTCAAATTTTGTTCACATACGCTTACAAAAATCTCAGGTTTGCTACCAAAGCAGGCACTACAAGAAAGCATACAAATTTTAACCAGTCATAAAACTACAATCTTTTAGTTAGATAACTAAAATTTCTTAGACAATCATGGTTGGGGTTCAAAGGGAGACATGAAATTCACATCATCGAAGCATTCTTAGTTATTTCTACTAACTTGTTAATTATAATCTAAAACATGATTCAAGTCACATTTTTTTTATATCAATAATAACTCAAAGTAATAATAGTAGAATAAGTCCTAGGGGACAAACCTATTCCTTGGGGGCTCGTCTCTGATGGCCTTTCCTACATAACATTTGCATAGAGACTCCATAGTTTGACAACTTGCATTTTCCCCAACTCATTTT
Organism: Sequoia sempervirens; assembly: GCA_007258455.2. Classification (NCBI taxonomy): domain Eukaryota; kingdom Viridiplantae; phylum Streptophyta; class Pinopsida; order Cupressales; family Cupressaceae; genus Sequoia; species Sequoia sempervirens. Next base: position 85,479 of record VDFB02382884.1, read on the forward strand.
GATTGACCAAACAAAAAGGGGTATATCCAATGGGTTTCAAATGCTGACTCTACCTCAATCACAATCAAATAAACACAACACTAAACTTCACTATTTTGTAAAAATTCAACACATGCTTCTTGTATTGATGTTCTTCTATACTCAAGGTATCTCCCTCTATATTTTGATTTAATAAATAGGGTAATAAATCTCATATAGTTCATCTATTACACTTTTAATTTGAGTGAATCACTTATAATGCCTCCTTAATGTGGAATAGTTCCTGCTAATACCTACATTTATATTTGATGAAGTTGGCAAGTGCAAAACAATATAATGGTTTCAAAACATACTTTGGTTAGCAATAGAGAGATTAACACAAGTAACCCGATCATTATAATCTAATATAATAGAATTGGAAGAATTAGCTAGCAATGAAGGTTTGTTCAAATGATATACCTTTTGATCTTACATGTCTAGAGATTAAAAGAATAAAACTATACATATCCTTATTTCATTAACTTCTAATAGACATCACATCATTGACATAGTATATCAATTTAATAATCAAGTTATATTTAAACAAACTATTGCTTACAACTATAAAATCACCCATTACTAATTTAATTACTAATCTATGAAAATACATTCAAGGATCATTCAAAATGATAATTACAATATGATAGTGATATTTGAATTATATAACCAAAACAATGATCCATATTCCAAAGAATGGAAACCAATGTGAGTGAAATCTTGGGACAATAATTTTAGAGTGTGGAGATATTGACATCGAAGGGTAAGATCCAACATTAATTTGGGTAGTAATTCAAGTATGAGTTGCATGGATAATTAAGTTGTATGATTTACAGCATTATTAATATTTTATTGAAATGACACTAATATTATTGTCCAATGCTAATGAGCCAAACTGTTTGCATATTACAATTGGTTTACTTTAATGTTTGCTAAAATCTATTTGAAGCTAAATTCTGCTATATAATAATATTAATAATAAAATTATTTACATATTACCATTAACCTTAGTGAGAAATATTAATATTTATAACTGCATTTAAATATCCTTGCGTAGAGGTGGCACAACTCCTAGACGATGTTACTGCTTTACATCGAGTGAGTGAAACACATCAAAATGAGAGTTACCATTAACCTAGGAAAGCCAATCGAGAATGTTCGGCTAACACGTAGGCGTGAAAGCATTTATTTACTTTTATGCCGTCTTATGGCACCAAATATTAGCAAAGATGGTTAATTGAAATTACAATGATAATTTCAAGGAAAATATACTAAAGACAAGCGAAAACAGGGTATTTTCAACTTTATTAGGCAATGAAGTTATATTTTAAAGTTAGCTTAATCAATTCGTAGACTAGTGCATGTCATTCAGTAACCTTATTTTATCAGCGAGATACTTAACATTAAAGCACTTAAGATAAATGCCTAGTCCTAAAAGTCAAAGATTTGGTAAAATTTTATCCATTATTTCTTTCTTAAGGGAGAAATCATTCTTCTATCATTAATCAAACTTGGTAACTTGAGTTTGTCAAATCTTCAACTTATCGCTTAACTTAACGTATAATTAACGATATGGGATTTCCACAATTCATATTGAAAATAATTATGCTGTTTCTGAATTTGATGATAAAAAACTTGCACACAATCAAATCCAAAGACAGCGTAATTACTTTTAGCATATAATTCCACATGTCTCCTAAAAGAAATATAGCATAAGAATGATGACTGGATCCGCTTAATTTAGTAATTTTTAATCTTTTTGCATGCACATACAAATTTGCAGTGGAAATGGTTTCTTTTGAAGTGCTGTAATCCAAACTTGATTTTGGGTGAGACATATAAACAGTTAAGAAAATGTTTCTCGATCATGCCTAAAAAGGTTGAGTTGATTTAACTATAATGCAGTTCCTTATTGCCTGTGCTGTCCTATTCCTTACTCATATAGGGAAAATAATAGAGATGTTAACATTTTTAGGGAGATATACATTTAGATAGATGCAACTTCTGTTATTGATAATGAGTAGAGACTGGAGAACGATTGCTTCACCAATATTGCAAGAATTCTCAAGAAAACATGATTGTCAAACCAAAACACAGCTATACCTATGATTTTTGTAGCTATTGTAAATTTCACAGGAAACATTTCATCAATAATTGTAAATGTTAAATCACGAAATTGAAGTGTCAATTCACATGAAATATCTTCCTTTATAAAAAGATAACCTACACAAAAGAAACACTTCTGTTCCAAAATTAGAACACCTCTTAGGGAACTGCATGCACAGGTTATAAGATTTTTATTCTACAAAAAAATGTAAAGTTCCTTATATAAAAAAATCAAGAGACAATGGATTGTAATGCCCATTCTGAACATATTAACTACAACTCTAGAATAATGAAGAATAATTACAGTGCGCTGCAATGAAGGAACCCTAAACCATTGAATGTGTTGACTGAGGATCGGTACTTGCAAATGGTCATTTGCACATTTTAGCATGCTAAGGAAATTGCAATACAGATGGACAAGCGAGTTTCACCCAAAAGCAAGGATAGAGGATCTGGTTACTACACCCTCAAATCTCCTACAGAAGCTGACTTCAACATATTCACAGTGAATGAAAGGTAGAGCTAATAATATCAAGTTTCTAGAGCTGCTGGATCAATTTGGAGTTTTACTGGGTTTAAAGAGATGAAAATATAAGCAACTCAGCAGTCGCAAGAATCTCTCAACATATATCGAACGGATTAAGAAACTTTCAAGTAACTAATGTTGCATGTGTAGAGCAAATTCCAAGGTGTTTTTCAGCATCCACTCTTCTTGCGCCGAAATAGGAGCTTTGGAATAACATATAGAAATCCACCTTAAAGACATAAATGCAAAAATATGGACGCCCAAACGAGGCACGTATAGATGAAAGAGTAACTTGATAACCTAAACATGCCTCAGAAGAAGTGTCAAATATTGTAGGAAATCTAAAGTTCTTGAAGCCAATAGGTCACTTAAAGCTAGAATGCTATGAATGTATACACGATTTAATATTTGGGCTGGCTATTATGTCATAAAATATAACATATTCTAATATGGGCATAAAACTATAAACCAACCATCATACTCGAATAGATTCAAAATATAAGCCTTCAACTTTTGAATTCATTCTTTTGGAGTCCACTAAAAATATCTCTTATTAAGTATTCTTATATACCTTGTAATCAAAGAAAAGATTTTATACAACAAAAAAACATACCAATTTCTCTTTGTTAGCCTTTTTTTGCCTCTGCTAAGATGAAAAAGAAATGTCTGGTCTTACGCCTAACTGTGGGCTGCTACCATCATGAGTCCACTCTTCAACGATTCCACCATTACTTATACCGGAATGATAACCTCCTTGAACCTCCTTCCCCAACTAAACTATGTATGAATTTCACTACCAGATTTCTCCTTGGTTCAACCAACCACCATATGTTTTGTCTTCTCCAACGAAGAAGCAAGCCACGTCGACAATATTTATTTTTTCCTCATCGCTGAGAGCATTATAACAAATCTAGAGTCTTTTCTGACACTTTGGGCTGAGAGAAATGTTGTGAGGAGTCTCTGTTCAGCAACCTCTATCACACCAAACAATCCCGGAATAGACGATCATAATGCAAAATGGTTAGAACAATCAGCAAAAAAGTTGATTTCCACACCTAAATTATTGGTTTCCTGAGATGGGCGCTATCGATCGTTGCATGTGCCGTCACCTCTAAAATAGATTAGAATTTACAGTAAGAAGACAAGATAAAAGCTCTAGCATTGCTCATTACTTTCCTTTCAACCACTTACTACCTCTTCCTTCTTCCGCCTCCATTTCCCCCTTCTTTTTTGATAGCTCCGCCGCAATTTATTTTATTTTAACTTTCAACTTTAATTCCCGACATGCACTGGCCTATATAGTAAGATCGTCTGACTTCCTCCAGGGAGATATTATGCACAACTAGATCCGATATGACATGATCGTAGCAAAACTCTACACTCGCGATAAGGAGGAGTTGGTAACACAATAAATTAAGGATAATCCGATACCCCATTTACTATACCAATACAATGCTTCTACACTTTAGCATTTATTCAAGGGGTCATATAGTATAGTTGCTTTAAAATCCAGCCATACTAAACTCTCAACCCTGCAGGAATTCGATGCACAAGATCCCATGCGTTTAAGCTACCATAATTATTCTGCACTTTAAAACTTTTTACAAACTGCCATGGGAACAATGTTTTGTATATAACAACATACATTAATCAAATTTTATGCCCGGTAGAACTTGGATGACCTGAAAGCTAGGGGGTCTTTTCAATAATTGTCTGCTAATAGAAGATCTTTGTTGGGGTTTCTGACCAGTCATGTTATTATTATACGACAACAAAGAGTATGCAGGAAGTTAAATCGTTGGTTTGATTGAGTATGTGGGTGGTGAATTGTCGATGCTGCAGTACATTTGATCATATTTATTAATTTATTGAAAATCAGAATATAATATATATTTTTATTTTCAATTAATTAATAAATACAGCCAAATGTGAACGCTGATGGCTGGGTAGACAACTGAGTAGACGTTGGCTGTGGGTGGTAGGAGGTTGTATTTATTGTCATATTAAGTAGACAGGGGATGGAGGAGTATATCCTAGTTAAGAAGACGAAGATCTAGGATCTATTCTATTTACCTAGACCATGTTCTAAGGTGCTTAAGTTTGTGAATGTTTTCTATTGGTTTCACCGAGTCCACCATATTAACCCACGTTCCAAATTTGATCTAATACTAACTCGTGATTACCCCAAAGGAAAACATTATTACTAATGAGGTGCTAGATTTAGAAACACTAACTTATTTTAGGGAAAATTGGTATGATTTTTAATTTCAGCATAATTCAGGTATTTCTATATTTCATTTAATTTTTTTTTTTCTTGTAATATTTGCATTATTCTATCATAACGATAATTATATATATATGCTTAAATATAAGAAATTAAATATAAGCACAATAATACATTTGAGTACTATTATTCTCATCAAAAGCCTATCATTACATCTCACCTTGGTAACATAAATCTCTACATGAAATCATTAATTGACTAAGATAGCAATCGACTAATATAAGTATCATAAACATGCATTCCAAAAACAAACTTGCATTCAAGTAATAGGAGGATCCTGAGATCATTATTATCACTATAGAAGCTGCCCACTTATATAAAAATAATAGTAATGGCAGCCCTGTTGAAGTGATGTGGTTGGGATGAAATTAATCCTCCTAAATAGATTCCCTTGTGCAAACCTTAGGGTCAGCTTATGGTTTTAAATTTTAGATAGTTCAATATTAATAATGGATTAATAACAATTCTATATAAATCTAGATTGTATACTACTCTCTACATGTTGCAATTAGTCTTATAGGGTTGTGTGCAATATGTTGCACAATAAGTGAAATTATAATATTATTGTTAACTGGTGGGACTAGAATATATTGTTGGTTTTTTTAGTCAGTAAACAATACTTCAGCAAATGACAAATAAAGCTTATGGAGTATGCTAATAAAAACTTTACCAATGATGCTACCATAATAACTATCGTATGAAGGGAGGGCCTTACATTCCCCTCCCCTTAGTTTAAACTTCCTCCTGGAAGTTTTGTAAGGATTGGGAATGAATCTCCATAGAACATTACACATGACCTTATTGAAACAATGATTATCACTTACTATACCAATGGTAATTTGTACTATAAAACAATCATTACGTTATAGAAATTATCCTACCCATTTGAATTTGTCACAACTAAGAAAGAGTCAAGAATATAGTACCTTGATCCATTAAAACCTCAATTCAAGGGTTTTAGCATTAGCCATAAATCTCTTAAATAAACAAACATGTTAGTCTAACTAGAGTTACACAAGCATAAACAAAAATCAAGCTAATTCCTTTATCGATGAATATAATTCATCTAACAACTATCACTCATAATGTTCAAATTTTTCTAATTATATTATTAAGAGGACATTTATCCTTTTGAACCATGATGCTCATACCAAGCCACCTTTGACAAAAGCACTTAACCATTAAACTCTTATTACAACAAATATTAGAAACCATTCATGTAGTAGTATGTATTAACCATGTGACCATTTTCAAATACACAAGAATATATCAAAACATATTAACATCCTTTGATACACCTCAAAATCCATTTACACCATAAACATTACTCATAATGAGAAAATATTTTTGTCCCAATGGGCAATCATGTCTTAGAATTATTAGCTTCACATTTTATCCAAATATGTCCTTAAGAAAACATTTTACCTTATAATCATGACACTCATACCATATCTGAAAGGAATATTAATTTTGCATCATTTGTTACCATCTTTCTCACATAGTTCACAAGTATGCCACATCACATTTACTTGCAATTTCACATGTACATACAACAATAGCAAGGATACTCTTCGCACTTGAGTGCACCTATCCTCATACAAACGATGCTCTTCCCGAATTGGGTAAGACTCTCCTCATATAGAAGATGCTCTTCCAGAATTGGGTGAGGCTCTCCTCATACAACCACATCATTTACAACACAAAAGCACACAACAAAAAACTCTCCAACTGAAAAGAAGGATAGCAAAAACATAACACCGAGCAATAGGGGTATGCACCCAAACAACACCCACAACACCAAGCAAGAGCAAAGCAAGACTAAGCCCGCCTCAAAACCAACCACGGGAAAACCAAACATCACAAACCCACCGCCAAACCCACACGAAGAAAGCGAGCAAAGGAAAAAAAGGTTCGGAGGCAAAGCAACTCTCTTCACATCTCCACACAACCGCCACAACCACATAACCAACAGACAAAAAACCTTTGACCCAACTCCCGCGCAGCACTAGAAACGGGCGAGAGTAAAGAAAACCCACACTCTCTACAAAGAACCGAAACCATCAGGGTACCAAAGGGTAGAAGGGTCCAAATGCAAGCCACCAATCTCCATCCTCATCATCTGAATCCGATTCACTCTCCTCTGCAGATGCTGAATTCAAACATTCACTGCTACTCCTATTCTCGCTCATTCCTACTCGTAGACATTACAATTGTTTAGACACGTGCAAATGTTATTATGATGTAATAATGTTACTATATTAATTAAAATGTTACAATATTTTTCTTTTCATACTTTTATGGAAACTTTGGCATTTAATAGAATAATAAGACAATAAGTAATGTGAATTCATGAATGTAAACACTTAGAACTTAAAAATTTGGAGACATCTCATCTTGTTGAATGAAGACAAATATTTCACACTTTTTTGATGAACTAAAACTATTAAAATTCTATATATTATTTACACCTCAATGTTTTTTACAACTAGATTATTGGTGGTTCATCAAATGTTTCACAAACATTCTTACTTTCATATTTCTAAAAAAATGAGTATTTTCTTTAAATTTCAAATCTTTCCTTTTCATAGAAGTATATGAGCTTTCTATCGCATGCAAGTCCTTCCCGAAAGCATGGGTAATCGATTAAATAACAAGAAATATATATATAGATTCATGGTTTTGTACAAAAATTTGACATATATAAAAATAATAGGGTGAGACCACCAAGTATAACATGTATTCAGTAAGGAAAATGCACCAAGAAAGCATCAAAAGAAAAAATAGATTCCTATACGAAAAGTTATATATTAGTAACAATTAAAGGATTGCATTATTCAATCTAATAGCATTGCAAATAATTTACAAATGATAGATGGAATAGCTAATGAAATTTTGTCTAAAAAGAGTACTAGTTTCCTTTTGAATTTTAGAATTTTAGTATTTAGAAATATGATATATACTTCAAAGAACTAAAGAAACTCACATTTTAATGAATTGTAGATCTATTCCTTCATAGCGTCAAATTCTTCATCCATGGAAATAAAAACTTTAGGATTGCATCAACTTTATTGAAGTATTTCATTATCCAACTCCTTTTTATCATGATCAATGCCAGTATCCCTCCAAAAGCTACTCCATATGACAATCCCAATGTTATCTCATACCATGGATATTTAGTACTTTTGTTTCTTTCATTAATTAAAATAGGAGGGGGGGGAAAGAATTGTGGCCAAGAACAATTGTTGGGTAGAGGACACCCCCATAAATTAGGATTCCCTGAATAAGAGGATTCTCCAAATGTGTCAGTCATATGTGGTCCTTGTGGTATACTTCCTGAAAGATTATTGTTTGATAGATTCAGTGAACCTAAAAAACTTAGAGATTCAAGCTCTGCAGGGACTTGTCCTGAAAAATGATTTCTTGAAAGGTCTAATGAATCCAATTGACACATTTCTCCTAAACTATTTGGAATGATCCCATTCAACTTGTTCATTGAAAGGTTTAGAAGCCTCAACCCCTTCAAGTTCCCAATTTTAAAAGGAATTTCTCCCTCTAATTCATTGTTTGAGAGATCTATGGATGTGAGAGTGGAAAGAATATATGGGTAGTGCTCAACTATACCTTTTAAAGTCATATCCAATCCATCTTTATATAATTGTCCATTGGAATAAGTGGACAATATAAAACCATTTTGGCTTTCATTTGCCATTGCTTGCAATAATACAATTGTGTGTGGAATTGAACCTGAGATATGATTGGAAGAAAGGAGCAAAATCTGGAGGTTCCTTAGTTGGCCTATCTCTAAAGGAATACTACCTGTAAAATTGTTCTCCTCCATCACTAGTACTCTTAGTTCTGAAAGATTTCCAATTAATGTTGGTATTTCACCTCCAAATAAATTATTTCCAATATCAAGAACCTGTAGCTTTGGACAATTTGCTATGGAGGGAGGGAATGATCCATTCAGATTATTACTATGAACAACTAATGAATATAATTCACTTAGCTTACTGAACTCACATGGTAAGCTTCCCTCCAAATTATTATTTCCCAAATTGAGGACAACAAGAGAAGAGCAATTGGACAAGCTCGCAGGGATCTTTCCGATTATGTTATTGTTTGCAAGATTTAACATTTTGAGTTCAGATAATTTGCCTAAGCTTGAAGGAATATTGCCGGTGAACAAATTGTCATTGAACAGCAATATTTGCATATTATAAGACCACAATGATGGGATGTGCCCACTCAATCCATTTCTAGACACATCTAGTGTTGCTAGATGCATCATTCTTGAAATATTGAAGAATAGGCTTCCTTCCAGACAATTTCCTGAAAGATTAAGAAATCGCAACAAAGGACTGGTTTCCCATAGCCAAGAGGGAATTACACCTACAAGACTGGCGTTAGTTAATTCTAATATTTGAAGTGAGAATTGTGTTGAAATCCAAGGTGGAAACTCATTGTCAATCATACATGACACTAAAGATAGGCCAGATAAATTAAAGGGTGGAATCCAGGTTGTGCTAATATTTAGCACACAATCGGATAAATACAAATAATTTAGGCTTGTAAGCTTGTCAAAGTGTGTTTCAGAAATCGACTGGTAATGGTTTAGTGACAGGCTTAGTTCAGCTAAAGAAGGCGGAAGTGACGAAGAAGAGATGGTTTCATTGAAATGACTGCCATCACCATACAAGTGAGTGAGGGAGGAAAGCTGAGCAAAAGAAGGTGGAATGGTCCCACTTAGTTGGTTATTGCCAACATTCAAACTCGCGAGTAAAGAGAGATTGCCTATGGAATCTGGAATGGTACCACTAAGTAGGTTGCTATTAATGGAAAGGTAAGTTAAAGAAGCAAGACTGCCAAGGCAGGAAGGTATGCTTCCATTGAAGTCATTATCTGAAAGATCAAGGACTGTAAGGCGGGTGAGCAAACAAACGAAAGGGGGAATCATCCCAATAAAACCATTCATAGATAAATCTAAAAAGTGAATATAAGAGAGATTTCCCAAACAGGGAGGAATTGTAGTACCTGTTGCTACTTTAGATATAGTGAGTGATGTGAGAAAACGAAGTTGGCACAGGCTCTCAGATATCACACCTTGGAAATAATAGAAATAGCTTATTGCTACGACAGAGATGACGTGGTTGGTGTGATCGTCGCAGGATATGTAATCCCAGTGGGTGCAACAGTCTTTTCCATTTACCCACGAACTGAGAGAGCCGTGGGAGTCATTCAAGGCCGCTTTGAAGCGGAGCAGAGCTTGGGATTCGTGGGAAGGACATCGGTTGGACACTAATGGATGGGAAAGAGAAGGGCAGAAGAGAAGACAAACTGAAATGAAAAGAAAACAGACGTTGTGTAAAGAGATGGCCATCTGGAGTGGAAGGGATGAGGGAAATGCTATTTTCCGCTGGGCGGGCTATTCTTAACCTGCGTGCTCGTCAACAAGTCAATGGCTTGGTTTTTTACTAAATTGGTAATTGTGACCCAGCTGTATTAATAATTTGCTTACGCAGTTCGAAGTCATTACTTTTGATTTTTTATCCTGTCATATCGCCGTCTGCTAAATTTGTCGCATCGAGTGAATTCCATACGCACAGAAAATAATGGAAAATGTGGATTTTGATTGCAAAAGAAAACACCCACTACCTCAACTGCGATAATTAGTTGGACAGCTGGTTATCATTGTTGTTATTGTCATGAATTGTCTCAACTTTTTGCTGTTCGACAACTGGATAAGGATATGATTGTTTTCTTATCTGATTGTTTTCTCGACAATCTTTTGACCGTCCATATTCATTATATTACTTACCTCTTTTACATTGTTCAATAAAAAAAACTGCAATAATTGAATCTTCTTCCGCATTAAATTCCGACAATATAAGCGTGGAGAACTTATATTCCCATTACAGATTCACTCCAACGCGCTTTTGTGACAGATTATAGCGAGTGATGTAACACAATGGGATATGCGTCCACTGTCGGTGGCATGAATTCCATACGCATAGAAAATAATAGAAAATACTACCTCAACTGTCTGTTAAATTTGTCGGTGGAGTGAATTCCACAGGCATAGAAAATAATAGGAAATGTGCAAGCAAGCTGGATTTTTTATATGACCGTATCTGATGGATTTGGATTCAAGCATGTTGGATTTTGATTGCATAAGAAAATATTAATTAATCTTTTTAATTCAAACAATCAATTTTCCAGCTCACCGGCAACTTCCTAGCGTGAAGATTTTATAATTAGAAAACAAGTGATGCGACACAATCTCTCTCCAAGAATTCCACTGTAAACTAATCTGTCCAAGTGCGCATACAATATTCTCCAACCAGTCTTTTCAACTTTTGCCGCATGTTAAATTTCTCCGATCATTCTTCAACTAGATAAAGCTAAGTTTGTGGTTAAATCGGCTTATCTTGTTAAACTATAAATGTCTGATAAATTTCTCTTTAATTTCATCCTTATGCAAAGGTAAAGTGCAAGGAAAATTTATCTTGTGGAGATTATTTTCATGCTCTTTCTTTTAAATAATATTTTTATATTTTATAAATTTAGTTTGTGTTTAGTATGTCAGTCATTTGCATCAAGTGTAAGTATGTTGGCATGATTTTTAAGTAGAGTTTATAATATTTCATATTTGCACTTTCATATTGAACATAATGATATTTTGAATTTTCTTTCATGACATTAATAAAATGATACTTTCTATTAATTAGTACACATAACTTGTGTAAACAGATGGCCATTGGGGACAAGGGAACTGCACTTGTTATTTGGGTGGGCTACTCTTAATGTGACTGTTTGTGAACAAGTCAATGAGTTTTTCTTTAATTAGATTAACTATGAGCCACATGTGTTAATAATTACCGTGCACTTTCTAAAAAAGTTAAAAATGACAAAAAATAAATATTAAAAATATTAAAATAAATAATATTTTTCATCATATTTGTGTTACTTCATGGAGAAAGGGGGCTTGGCAATTCTTGGTAGTATTTGTGAAAAATGTAACATTTGAAATAGGTGGGGTTAGTGTATCTACAATGGTTTTGTTCCTACTATACACCAAAGGAATGATTTGGTTCCCACAATCGTAGAGGAGGGATATCAACATTTTTGGAGGAAAGTGGACTCTCATAAGTTAATTATTCTCTCATGGTGCATGCATTGGAGGAGGTATTTTGATACTCAAAAGAGGGAAGACTCTTAGAGTAGAGTAGTTCACTATTTGTGCATGAAGATTTAGATTTTTTCCCCCATATGGTATAGAATTTTGTACAGTTCAATAGTTAGTACATCCACTAATATGATCAATTTATGTGTATTGGGTGAGTGGAACATTTGATGGAGGGGATTCATTAGGTTTCTAGGTAGTGTTCCATCTTCTATTTAGATTAATTTAATAAGGGGGAATTTGTAAATATATTACATCTATAGCAAATAGGTTAGATAAGAGTAATAAATTAGCATATTAGGATGTTAAAAAAAAAAGTTAGTAAATAATTTTAAGATGGGTTTACTTTCTTCTATTGAGGTTGCATAGGTAGTTGTTGGGTGGTTAAAGAGAAGACTCTCTTATAAGGCCAAAGGATTATGAAAAATTATTATCCCAAAGAATTTAATATATCATTTTCATTATTGGTTGTAATTGTGGTGTAATCTATGTGTATTTTCTCTACCAAATTCAATATGTTGATCTTCTATGAAGGCTCAAAGTTTGATACTATACGTGCTCATTATGTTTTTGTTGTAAATACACTAATTTCAGTTATTTGGAGGTTTTTGTTTTCCTAAAAGGTTTTCCCAAGGTAAATGAGACTCTTTCTTTTGTGGTTGTTCTATTTATTTTTCATTTACATGTCACTATTTTATGTTGTCACTATCCCAAAATGTTGTTAAAATTTGCATAGGCCTGATAACTTATGAAATCTCTTGTCATGTTAAGTAGGAAATTATTTTTCATTTCTTTTAATTTGGTATTAGAGGCTAGTCTTGTCTTGCACCAATTTTATTAACAAATTATAAAAAAATTACTTCTTGTCTTCTCACTATGTTGACCTAGATGTGTGTTCCAAGCTTTATGTTTTCTAAGTTATACTACAAGTCTTGTAACTACATTTCATTTTTTGTGATTGTTTGGTATTGCTTTGTGGTCTCTTGCTTCTACTTTCTATTGTGTGATGTCTTGTTTTGAATTGCAGTACCTCCACATCCCATATTGTAGCCCTTTATTGCTTATCCCATTTATAAGTTGATACTATGAGATCTTATGTTCCAATAATCGACCTTTTTTCTCCTTTGAAGTGATTATTAATTAGTGCAATTAGTATCTCTTATTTATGTCAAGTTTAATTTTTATTTTACAACCACCTTATGGATTTTCAATGGCACATGCATCCTTTGTATTTGTTTCACATTATTGTTATCACAAGCTCCCTAATTTGTCTTGTGGTAAGTTTTCTTCTTCTTGGTGGTCCCTTGACATGTATGTTGGTCAATCTAGCTCATGGTTTCTCTTGTTCCTATTATGAAATTTGTCAAGGTGATATATATCTTTGTAGTAGACTTGTGGTTTTCCTATAGTAGCATGGTAGTGATGTCTTAACATTATATTCATTTGAAGAGATTGTTCATCACTTGGGCTTATTTGAACTATACCCCATACTCACCTACCCTTGATACTCCGTGTATCCATATGGATGATCATTATTTGGATGGGGTTCAAAATTGTTGCCTACTCCACTATCCACTATCCATCTCACCTACCATAGTCCATGCTTCCAACTTTGTAGGTTATTTTCAAATGTACTATTGCTACCCTCACATTCATGTGCACGAAGTTAAATAATATACCATAAATCTTAAGGAGTTAAGAAGCATGCATCCTAGTCTCTAGAATCTTGCCACATCTACTTATAGAGGTGTTATATCCTTAGCCCATGCTAAACTAGTACATTGTTACTTAGTGATAAATTTATGAGATTTTATTTGTTTTGGGATATGGTTTATCTCAAGATTTATTAAATCATAATGTTCCCTCACTCCTTTTCAGAAAACCACCTTAAGGAACACCTCCTTGGTTTTTTAGATCCTGAAGATGAAGAAGGAGATATCCACCCTTATCTAATGTTCCTTTCATGCTATAATCTAATATTAATAATTGATTCCTCCTTTGATGACACACCCCTAGCCTTAGGTGTTAGTTCAATCCTTTAGAATTTGTGGAGCCACATGATAGAGTACCAATAGATTGATATAATTGTTGGGGATATGATATCTTAGATCTTATTTATGAAGATATCATCAATTTGGTAAAGATTACTATTGTTGTAGAAACATATTTTACTATGTACATAGTGTTGGAATCTCACCATATTACATAAAAAATTGGCACCATTAGTAGGGAGATAAAATTATACTTTGTATCTTGAAGACCTTTGTTGTTGAAGGAAGTATTTCTCTTCTTAGTGAACAATTGCATCTAAATTGAAACAAACCCAGTTTGAAGACCAAATAAATAAGTTGAAGATGGAGAGAAGGAGACATTCTTCAATATTTGAAGAATAAGAATATACTACTAGCCATGAAAGAAATAAACATGTCATATGGAGAGGAAAGAATATAATTAAGTTTATGAAGTCCTATCTACAAGAGCATGAGGTAGGTGTATCTAAATAGAATGATGTGTTTTTTTTATCTAAAGGATCAATATTAATACACCTCTAATGACTCCACCAAAAACACATTAAGAAATCAAAGGAGATCCCATTGATGGGCATGTGCAAAAAAATGGGGGATTGATATATGACCATCCTATAACACACACATAATGGCGAGTTACCAAAAAACAAAAAACACAAAAAACTTTCCTCATTTTCATCTCAGCTTACTATTCAAAGTTGTGGTTTTCAAGTGATTTGGAGAAAACTCACATTTTTGGAGAGCCTATTCATCATCATTTGTTCACTAAATTACTACCAAAATACTACCACGATATCATTGAGGTCAAAGAGGCAAGTATTTTTATTCTTTAAGCATAAAATTATGATTGAATAGATAAATTTAATTAGTTTTTTTAGTGGATTTGGTTTAATTTCTAGGAGTTGATAATGCACCACTAGCTGGTCAAAACCTTGATTCACCTCCTCATCAAAACCCTATTGAAGAACAACCACAAAAAACCACTCCTTCAATGTATCGACATCCTCTACAAATGTAAGATAATATATTAGATCAAATAACAATAAAGTGCATGGAAATAGTATGCAAAAAGGGGGTCAAAAGTGGCCACATTTTTTTTTAAATTAGCTAAAATTGAACTTGGATGAGCAATTTGAGATTGATGCACTCAAAATTTGAAGATACAAAAATAACATGAATTGTAGTACTCCGAGTCTAATTTTTAAACTACTATTTTTTTTCAAAAATAGTTAAGATTAAGAGGATGAAATGTTCTACACACATAAACTATCCCTATTTTTTTTGGTAAAATACAGCATAGCATCTAGTGTGTGCCCATCTATTTTTTTGTCACATTTAATATTTTGGAAAACCCATTTGGTTGAAATATGATTAAGAGTGAGTACTAGAATTTGTATATTTTTTTGTAATTTTTATTGATTTTTTTAATAATTTTTCAAAGTGGACACAGCTTGAAAACCACATCACTGAGCATGCACATCACATAACATGCACTAAAATAGTAAAAAATGTATTTTTTTCAATGTGTAAAGAATGAAGTTTACAATAGTCCTATTTTTTTTTTCAATTTTTGACAAGTAGATCACAATTTATAAAGAAAAATGAACAAATATGTATTTGAGAAATATAGTAACATTAGTAAAAGAAATTAAAAATAAATATGTTAATGGATTTAAATATAACAAATATATGGTTATAAATCTTAAAAGATGTGTGAAATCTTTGTGGTAATTTTATTAAAAATTGTTATGTAATCTGTAGACTTGACGATGTGTAAGTTGAGCAATGAGAATGAAGGTCAAAAACACATGAAATGAAGGAAAATAAACATTCCAAGCCTATGCTCATTATCCAAACCTTTTCCAAAGAAAAAAGGGCGAGATTTTTTTTTACTTAAAAAATGTTCCCGCATTTTATAAAACACAAAAACACAAGTGTGCTATGTGGAACAAAAAATATGAGAATGTTTTGTGCTCCACAAATCGTGAGTGTATTCTATGAAACATGAAACACACTCACATTTGTTCCCTATGAAACATGAAACACACTCACATTTGTTCCTCTCTCTCTCTCTCTCTCTCTCTCTCTCTCTCTCTCTCTCCTTAGTATCTTTGTCCTCCCTCTCTTTATCTCTCTCCATCCCCCATTTCTCACCCGACCTTTTTCTCCCTTTATTATTATCTCTCTCTCCTCCTCCCATTTCCCCTCCTTCTATCTCTTTCTAACTCTCTCACCATTCATTTATGCTTCTCTCCATCTCATTATTTATCTCTATCCCTCTCCCTATTTATCTCTCTCCCTCTCCCTCTCCATCTCTTTATCTCTCTCTATATATTTCCTCCCTCTCCCTCTTCTTGTATATTTTTTTTATTTGTCACCAAAACTTTATGTTTATCTGTTTGTCTCTCTCTCATCCACATACACTCTCTTTCTCTCCCGCTCCCTCTCCCTCTTCGTCTCTCATTCCATATTTGTCTATCCCTTTATATCTTTACCTTCCCTCTCTCTTTATCTATCTCCCCATGTATTTATCTATCTTCCCCTACCTATCTCTATTTAATTATCCCTCCATCTCTCTTTCTATTATGTGTTGTGAAACATTTTAAATAAATTCATGACCTAAAATTCACATTCTAACATTGTTATTTACACAAGATACCAAAATATACAAATGTCTTTCTCTCATGATGCAACAACCCCAATTACGTTGTAACGCTCAAAAATTGATGTTCATTTAGCCATATAATTTATCAAACTTAATACATTCTAAGTATCTTAAAAACCAAGAATGCATATGTCATGATCTTTCCATAAAAAGCTAAAAGATAAATTCAAAATAAATCTCATCCCATGTATACAAAAGAAATAAATTAAATTATCAATAAGGATCATTGCAATGATACATATATGATTTCCATTCGTATATCAAAGAGTTTCCATAAATTCGCTTAAGTTTCAATTACATCACTAACTTTCAATCAGTACATCTATTTCAATGTTACATCAAATATTTCTTTTCAATACATCTATTTCAATGTTACAATATCGAATTACAAATAAAATTACATTTACAAGTGGGCATTACAAGCCATTCCAAATAATACATGAATACATTTATAGCACATAAATATTTGTACCTCAACCATCGTGACACCACTGGTCTTCTTGCAAGCTGGCGCCAAGAGTGTGATTAAGGCACCTTTTCCGCCCAACCACGAAGTACAATACTTCCTCGGGTTTCTTCCTAACTCGAAGAAATCCCCAGCCCTGCAAGAGGAGCCTAACAACCTGAAACAACAACGCAAGAGGGAACTCTTGATGCAAGTCTGATGCTTATATGCATTCCTAACATGAGAAGCACATAATTCTTGCAAACAAGAGGTGGTAGAGACCTATATTCATTTAGTTCTAGGATTTTAATTCCATCTATTTCAATGGTGCAAGTGCTTGGCCAAGCATAATTAAAACAAAAGATAGTTTTAGAAAAGGTAAAACTATCGTCTCTGTGGATCCACCTTTGACATCATGTCCCGAAAGTTTCTTAATTATAGTAAATAATGCAATTTCCATCTAATTTTTCCTTCATTTGTACCCATTTCTAATTCCAAAAATAAATTCCATCATTTTCCAATACTCACACAAAGATTATTAAAAATAACTTTTCAAACATACATTCAGATCGAGAGGTTTCTCTATACAAACTCTATTGAATTCTAATATGCAATTATGAAGTTAGACCAAGTGAACTATTTCCTAAAAGAAAACTGGATCATAGTAAATAGACTAGATAGATTCAACAAAAAGAAAACCACTCTTTTTAGAAAATTCACTAATTTTAAATATGTTTTCAATAGCCTACATTTGCTATAAAGTTTCATGTTCAGCTTTCATCATAACCTTATGTGTATTTCACTAAGTTCAGAAAGGATGTATAATGGTTCACACAATGCATCGAAATTCAGAAATATAACATTTTTAGGAAAGAAAAGCAATGTCAACAACCAGATTTGCATATAAATTCAAGTTTGTTACAATACACATTATTATTTATGTGAATTTACTCTACTTCTTTTCTAAGTTTCAACTTTTAGACATTAAAGTTCTCTGTACAGATCTGTATATATATTTAAATGTAAATAAAAAAATAGATTTTCAGCTAAAAGTGTAAACTGAGCTATGTTTTCTGTTTGGTACCAATGTGTCTAGTAAGTTATGTTTTCTATAAATATCATGATATACTTATACCGGGTATATATATATATATATATATATATATATATATATATATATTATATATTTTTTCATATCTATTTACTATGTAATTCCATTGACAGAGGCCATATTTTCTAAGGAAGAACAGAGCTTTCAAATGTCAGTGTTCCTATGTATTTGTATATATTTGTGGATTTATATATATATATATATAACTGTGTGTGTGTGTATATATATATTGATATATATATTTTATACAAAGTTTTTCATTCTACATTCTTATCAACGCATGCACTTCATATAATATAAGTTGTTTGTATGTATTTGTATTTATCGAACAATGCAATGTGTATTCCATTCAGAAAATCCATGGTGAAATGCAATCATGAAAATAATTTTGTAGAGTTTTTAATTGCAAACAATGTATATGAAGGGCATACGCCCCACCCACATGGGGAGGTGTTGCCTGTGAAGGCAGCGCTTCATCCACAAGCGCTGACACCTATGGTGGGAAAGTTGTCTCCCATATGGCGCATCCCTCCCTTATTGGGAGAACATGGAGAAATCCCCAGCGCCCTTCATAAAACTTATGAATTCCTTTAAACCATAACTCCGCCAATTTTTGAATTCAAGATGTCTTCAATAATTGTTCAGAGATTTAAATTTATGAAGAAATACACTAAATTTTTTTTCCTCGAGATTCGTATTTTGCGGAAACATTAAAAAGGCTGTGGTATAATCACATTGAATATATATATGTATATATATATTTATATATATATACATATATACATACATACAAATATGAGTTCTCTGTACATATGTATGTATATATATATATGCATATATATATATATATATATTAGAATTCTTCTGTACTGAAAAAGTAGTATGAACCAAAATTTATAAACCATAGTTTGCAAAGGAGAAACCCCAAATCGAAGATGAAATTAGCACGGAAATTCTTAAAGCTACCACGGAAGAGTAACCATTTTTACATATTTCCTCAGTTTTTGCATACAATTCAAACATTTTGCATTCAAATTCTTCAGAAGTAATTGCATATTTCAACAAGATTTATGGAAAAAGAATACAAAACCTGGAGATTATGCTTCCATCTAGAAATTCTCTTCAAACCACTTCTTTCCTTTGCCCCTATTCAATCTGGTTTTCCTGAGCACACTTCTTCTCTTTCCTTCTTTCTAGTTGTTTTTCCAGCTCTTTATTTTCCAACTATCCTCCAAAAAAACAATTCTTAACTCACTATCTTTAAAGATTCAGCATCTTCATGGCAACCATTAAAGCAAACTTTCAGAGCATATTTTCAAGAAGTTTTTCAAGAACTGTTACCTTCTTGGGAACTCCCTTCCCTTTTTAAAATTGCTTTTTCCATTTACAATTTTCTACTCTAATCTTGAAATGTATTTTAAAATTAATAATAATTTTTAGTTTAATTGCATGTTAATCCCTTTTTTTGAAAATACTTACTCAATAATAAAAGTAAATATCTTATAACTAATGATTAACTAATTAACTAAAAGTTTAACACAAAATGGAAGAAGAGTAGCATGCCTAAGCATTTAAAGCAAAATTCATAATTAACTATAATTAAAACTTAATCCTTTATTTTATCATGCTTTCATTTCATCTTTTATTTAATTTACTAATTACCATTTAATTTGCAAATAATTCAAAGAAAACACACAAAAATTAGACATTCCTAAATGAAGTCTATATGAAACTAAGTGCGTGTGTGTAATTGAGAGGTCTTCCTACTTTGTCCAGTCAAGAAGCTAATCGGCTCTCCTTAATCACACCCTTGGTCTTCGACTTCCTGCAACTCAAGTGCACTTAGGCACACAACAATAATTGAATTTGTATCACATTAATATATAAATAAAGCAATACATTACATTAATTAAAATGTTTCTACTCTATTTAAATACTTTATTTTCAAAATAAAACGCTTTCAATACTTTTCAAATTTTCATTATTTAAATAAACACTTTCATTTATCTCCACACCAAAACATCATCATATTAATCATTATTCTACCAGGCACAACAAAACATGTAACAAATCCACACAAATCCAAAAGTAACCTGCATCAGGATTGAGACGTGACATCCTTCCCCACTAGGAAGATACCTCATCTCGATGTCTTATTACAAAAGCCACACAACAAAATCGGAAACATCACTGTATCATAAGTCTCTAAAAGCAAGTAAAGAAAAACATGCTAAGATCTCAAATGAGGAAAAGCTCTATCAATGTCCTCAGCATTCTCCCAAGTGGCATTATCCTCCAAGTATTGATCCCATTAAACCCTATACTGCATAATGTCCCTGTTCTGCAACTAAACGTTGTGCTCTTCTAGTATCCTAGCAGGCTCCACCTACATCACTCTTGGGTCCTGTATCTACAATGCACACTAGTCAAGAATATGAGCTACATCTGGATGGTAGGGCTTAAACACCAAAACATGAAAAACATTATGGATCTGGGATAGAGCTGGTGGTAGAGCAAGCCTATAAGCAACTGGATTAATCACCTCCAAGACATCAAAAGGCCCAACAGACCTAGGGGCAAGCTTTGAGTTCTTTCCGAAAGAGATTGAACTCTTATGCGGCCGAACTCTCAAAAATACCTTGTCTCCTACAGAGAATTGTCTAAAAGTTCTATTCTTATCTGCAAGACTCTTATGTCGATGTGAAGCTTGCTTAAGCTTTTCTTTGATAAGCTTCATTTGGTTTTCCATTTCCCTCAACATTTCAGGACCAATCACAATCATGTCCTCAACCCTATCCCAACTGATGGGTGTTTGGAATTTTCGTCCATAAAGAGCCTCAAATGGTGCCATACCCAAAGAGGCATGGTAGGATTTGTTGTAAGAAAACTCCACCAAAGGCAAATACTCCTCCCATTTGTGTTGCTGCTCCATACAATACATTCAAAGGAGATCCTCCACAATTTGGTTCACCCTCTCAGACTGACCATTGGTCTGAGGATGATATGCTGAACTAAAATTTAATTTAGTCCCCATGGAAGAATTTAGAGTAATCCAAAATTTGGAAGTCATTCGAGTGTCATGATCTGAAATGATCACCTCTGGCACTCCATGCAATCGAAAGATTTCCTGTATAAATTTTCTTGCCAAAACCATTGAACCATCCTTGAAGTTCCCAAGAATGAAATGGGATACCTTTGTTAATTTATCCACCACAACTAGGATGGTATCATGCCGATTCCTAGACATCGGCAATCCCTAAATGAAGTCCATAGTTATCACCTGCCACTTATATTCTAGCACCCTGTGCAGATATAAAAGTCCTGTTGGATGGACATGCTCAGCCTTAACTCGTTGGCATTCCAAACATCAGGCTATAAATGTAGTAACATCTCTTTTGAGGCCTAGCTAGAAATATAGAGGCTTGAGTCCCTCAACCATTTTAGTCACACCAGGATGTCCTGAGTATGGCGGATTATGGAATTCCTCTAGCACCAACTCTCTCAACCCTGCAGAGTTAGGAATATACATATGACCCTGGAATCTCAAGAGTCCATCAGACTCAAATACATATCCAACAAATCTATGATCTAAAGGATCCTACTCATGGGATTGCTTCATCCTTTCATACTGCTCATCCCCATGTAAAGCCTGAACCACCTGCTCTCTAAAATTAGATTTTATGGTAACCATGGCTGCTAGATGTTTCCTCCTATTTAAGGCATCTGCTAGACCCTATTTTCCTTCCCTTTGCTCTACTCAATGCCAAAATCATACTCACTCAAAAATTCCAGCCATCACCTTTGCCGAGAATTTAGGTTGGGTTGAGTAAAGATGTACTGTAATCCAACATGATTTGTTTTTAATTCAAATGGCTTACCCAAGAGATAGTGTCTCCCCATCTGAAGGGCATGAACTATGGCAACCAACTCTAAATCATGTGGTGCATAATTTAACTCATGTTGTTTCAACTTTATTGATTCATAAGCCACCACTTGTCCTTTCTGCATGAGAATGGCTCCTACCCCTTCTCCTAATGCATCAATAATCACTGTAAAATGACCATTTAGATCAGGCACAACTAGAATAGGTGTAGAAGTCAACTTCTCTTTTAGCAAATGAAAATATTTTTCACACCTGTCACTCCACTCAAATTTCTTTCCCTTCTTCTGGAGTGCGGTAATGGGTGTTGCTATTGTCGAGAACCCTTGCACAAATCTCCTATAATACCCTGCAAGTCCCATAAAGCCTTGAACTTCTGATACATTCTGCAGTGCTGGCCAATCTAATATTTCCTTAATCTTATTTGGGTCCACGGCTATCCCTTCTGCTAAAATAACATGTCCCAAATAATGCACCTCAGATTGGAAAAAAGTACATTTAGAAATTTTCCCATATAACTTATGTTCCATCAACCACTGCAATACTATCCTCAAATTTTTTTCATGCTCTTCCTCTGACTTGAAATATATCAAGATGTCGTCAAGGAAGATTGAAACAAAATTATCTAAGCAGTCCTGGAAAACACTATTCATCAAATTCATGAAAGTTGCAGGGGCATTGGTTAGCCCAAACAATAGCACTGTGAATTCGTAGTGCCCGTACCTTGTCATGAATGCAGTCTTGTGAATATCTTCATCCTTTAGCCTCAACTGATGATATCCTGATCTCATATCTATTTTAGAGAATACCTTGGCATCTTTTAGCTGGTCAAACAAATCATCAATACGGGGAAGCATGTATTTATTCTTGATAGTAACCTTGTTAAGCATCCTGTAATCTATGCATAACCTCAAGGTCCCATCATTCTTCTTCACAAATATGACAGGAGCTCCCCAAGGGGACACACTTGGTCTAATGAATCCATGTTTCAACAATTCCTCCAATTGAGCTTTTAGCTCATATAACTCCATTGTGTTCATCCTGTAGGGGGCTTTGGACTGAGGTTCCACACCCGGTATCAAATCAATTGAAAAATTAAATACATGCTTAGGCGGTAGCTCAATTAGCTCTTCAGGGAAAATATCCTCAAATTCTTTTAGAATGGTGTGATCATTAACTGAGGATTTTGTCTCATCAAGGTCCTTGGCCTTTATTGCATAAGTAGTGCATCCCTTTCGACTTGCCTTCTTTAATTGCATGGTTGAAACTTGCCTAAGTTCCATAGGCCTTTTTACACCACTAATCTCCACATGATTACCTTGATCATCAAAACACCTTATTGTTTTATATTCACAATCCACAAGGGCCTTATGTTCAGAAAGTCAATTTATCCCTAAAATCACATCATAAGATCCCAATGGTGCTACATACAAATTAACTTGCATTTTGAGACTAGGGAGTTCAAGTTCACTACAAAACATGCATTGCTCTACCTTTCTCTCTACCTGGTTCCCATACTAAACTTTCCATAAATTTTCCATATAGCCCAGTGATCCCACAATAATGGGTTACAGTTTTTGGCCAAACTTGACATTAAAATCAGGATTTTTCACCAGACATTCACTTTCTTACACCTATAGCAGCTAAACCATTAAGGTTTTGAAGATGAATCAAACTAGTTATTTTTTAGATATTTTGTGTAGATTCTAATTATATTTTTTAAAAAAAATTAAAAAATAAATTGTGAATCATTTTATGTAATTTTTAATAATTTATTTTTTCTATTAATCAATATTTTTAAAAAGTGATGTTTACTTCGGTATGCTTTTTATAGATACGATACAATTGATTTTTAAAATATAAATTTTTCACACACAATATCTAGGGGATGGATATTTTTTCATAATTTTTTGTTATATATTTTTTTAATTAATTTTTCCAAGTCATAATTATAATTTGGATAGAGGTGTACAGGCCTGCATAACTTTTGTATTCATTTGAATTAACTTATTTTTTTTTTGGAATAAGGACATCAATACCTAGGGCACATGTATTTTTTAGAAATTTTTTCTCTATTTTTCTATTTTTTCGTATGTGTGAAATAAAGAACTTGATGTTCATTGAAAATCCTACATTCACAAGAAATAAAAAATAAATATAATAATCAAATTAAACATATTTAAAATTATACTTTTTAGGAAGATTATAATAAGGGCTATAGGCTTACAAAGCATAAATTTTAAATGAATTCATTTGATCACCAAAAGGTAAATCAAAAGTGGTTTTTTATCAGCATTTTGATAGGTGTAGAGGAGACTCGATTATAGGTATGGTTTAAATCTAACAAGGTTCTATCCAAGGGGGTTTGATCAATCCCTCTTTAATTAACATAATTTAAATGGAACCTTTAAAGTCATAAATCATTGTATTTTCTTAAAATATGTGATTTTAGGCAAAAATCAGGATGTCCCAAAAAGTGTAACCCATTATTGTGGCAGCACCCAGCCCAGTCTAACTAATAATTTAGATATAACACGAGGATCCACAAAACTATCAGTGGCACCAGTATCAATCAAAATAGAAATAGGAGTTCCAAAAATTTTACCCAAAAGTTGGATAGGAGTGGATTGATAATCTGCTTGGTGATTGTCAACCGCCGCATGGATATGATGTTGATTCATGTTGTTCTGTCTATTAACCCTCTGAGGGCACACACTAGCGTAATGCTCACCACCATAAGTATAACAACCCCCACAAGGTGCCTTAGGCCTATCAAAAAAATCTCTCCTGTTATTGTCATTCTTCTTATTGAAATTAGCCCTTGTTATTTTGGTTTCCATCATTATGGTTCTGAGGACCCCTTTTCAAATTTCTAATCTACCTATTATTATTTCCCCAGTTGCCTTGATTGCTCTAATTTCCCCAGTTATTGTTTCCTTGGTGATTTCCTTGGAACTTCTTATTGCCATACTTGGCTTCCCTGCTTTTCTTGTAGTTTGCAACCTGCTGCAGTTTATGTTCCTGCAAAAGTGCCAATTCAAAAGCTTCATCCATGGTAGTTGGTCTATGCATATCCACCTCATTTCCAATTTGAGGCCTAAGCCCCAGAATGAATTTCTGAAGACAAAACCTCTCATCATGTTGGTACTGAGGTATGTACTTAAGCAATTGACAGAATTTCTCCCAATACTGTATCACTATCATTCCTCCCTAAATGAGCACCTGGAATTCTATCATTTTCTTATCAAAATAAGACTGTGGAATCCATCTCTTCCTAAAAATCTACAAAAAATTTTCCCATGTTACCTTGCCAGGAAATTTTTTTTCTCAGTCCTTTCATTCTCCCACCATGTAGCAGCTTCACCTGTGAGCTGGTAGGATCCCCATTCTTCCTTAGTTTCCTCAGATAGGTTACGAAGGGAAAAGTACCTTTCCATTTCAATTATCCATGCTTCTGCCCCATCACCAAAGGACTTATCATCAAACTTGGGTGGAACCACCTTCTTGAGGTCCTTACCCAATTCCTCAGCTACCTTTGTTAGCTTACTTTGATTCTTTTCAGCTTCAGGGTTTTCTCCGTTGATTCATTCCTGATGTTTTCACTCTCACCAGGTTCAGACCTTGTTGGCCCAGTTTGTCTTTCCTGTTCAAGGTTATCAATCCTGACCTCTTGCCTACTTAGTATGGCCAAAATATGATCCAACTTATCATTGGGATCACCACGGGATCCTCCTCCTCGTTCCCTCTGATAATGCCTACCCTCCATTAGGGTTACCCTGGCAAAACATAACATCAAGAATAATTAGGCATAGGTCCTAGAGTTGAACCTTGTTCCTCTGTTACCAAAATGTAACACTCAAAAATTATATGTTCATTTAGCCATATAATTTACCAAACTTAATACATTCCAAGTATGTTAAAAACCAAGAATGCATATGTCATGATCTTTCCATAAAAGCTAAAAGATAAATTCAAAATAAATCTCATCCCATGTATGCAAAAGAAATAAATTAAATTATCAATAAGGATCATTGCAATGATACATATATCATGATTTCCATTCACATATCAAAGAGTTTCCATAAATTCGTTCAAGTTTCAATTACATCACTAACTTTCAATCAGTATGTCTATTTCAATGTTACATTAAATATTTCTTTTCAATACATCTATTTTAATGTTACAATACTGAATTACAAATAAAATTACATTTACAAGTGGGCATTACAAGCCATTCCAAATAATACATGAATACATTTATAGCATATAAATCTTTGAACCTCAACCGTCGTGACACCACTGGTCTTCTTGCAAGTTGGGGCCAAGAGTGTGTTTAAGGCACCTTTTCTACCCAACCACGAAGTACAATACTTCCCCGGGTTTCTTCCTAATTCTAAGAAATCCCCAGCCCTGCATGAGGAGCCTAGCAACCTGAAATAACAACACAAGAGGGAACTCTCGATGCAATTCTGATGCCTATATGCATTCCTAACACGAGAATCACATAATTCTTGCAAACAAGAGGTGGCAGAGACCTATATTCATTTAGTTCTAGGCTTTTAATTCCATCTATTTCAATGGTGCAAGTGCTTGGCCAAGCATAATTAAAATAAAAGATAGTTTGAGAAAAGGTAAAACTACCATCTTTGTGGATCCACCTTCAACATCCTGTCCCAAAAGTTTCTCAATTACAGTAAATAATGCAATTTCCATCTAAGTTTTCCTTCATTTGTACCCATTTCTAATTCCAAAAATAAATTCCATCATTTTCCAATACTCACACAAAGATTATTAAAAATAAATTTTCAAGCATACATTCAAATTGAGAGGTTTCTCTATACAAACTCTATTGAATTCTACTATGCAATTATGAAATCAGACCAAGTTCTATTTCCTAAAAGAAAACTGGATTAAAGTAAATAGACTGGATAGATTCAGCAAAAAGAAAACCACTCTTTTTAGAAAATTCACTAATTTTAAATGTGTTTTCAATAGCCTACATTTGCTATAAAGTTTCATCTTCAGCGTTTATCATAACTTTATGTGTATTTCACTAAGTTCAGAAAGGATGTATAATGGTTCACACAATGCATCGAAATTTAGAAATATAACAGTTTTAGCAAAGAAAAGCAATGTAAACAACCAAATTTGCATATAAATTCAAGTTTGTTACAGTACACAGTATTATTTATGTGAATTTACTCTACTTCTTTTCTAAGTTTCAACTTTTAGACATTAAAGTTCTCCGTATAGATTTGTATATATATATATTTAAATGTAAATAAAAAAAAAGATTTTCAGCTGAAAGTGTAAACTGAGCTATATTTTCTGTTTGGTACCAATGACAGTAAGTTATGTTTTATGTAAATATCATGATATTTATACCAGGTATTATATATATATATACCTATGAGTATATATATATATATTTGTTCATATCTATTTACTATCATGTAATTCCATTGACAGAGGCCATATTTTCTGAGAAAGAACAGAGCTTTCAAATGTTAGTGTTCCTATGTATTTGTATATATTTGTGGATTTATATATATATTACTGTGTGTATATATATATATATATATATCTTTTTATATTTATATTTTATACAAATTTTTTCATTCTACATACTTATCAACGCATGCACTTCATATAATATAAGTCGTTGTTTGTATGTATTTGTATTTATCCAACAATGCAATGTGTATTCCATTCAGAATTTCCATGGTGAAATGAAATCATGCAAAGAATTTTGTAAAGTTTTTAATTGCAAACAATGTATATGAAGGGCATATGCCCCACCCACATGGGGAGGTGCTGCCTGTGGAAGGCAGTGCTTCCTCCACAGGCCACGGCCTATGGTGGGAGCGTTGTCTCCCACAACGCAGCCCCTCCCTTATGGGGAGGGCTCGGCTGTGGAGAAATCCCAGCTGCCCTTAAAAAAAAAACTTACGACTTCCTTTAAACAAAAACAACTCCATAATTTTGAATTCAAAGATGTCTTCAACAGTTGTTCTCAAAAATTCGTTTATGAAGAAATATACTACAATGTTTTCTCAATTCATTTGTTCCTGAAACATTAAAAGGAAATGTCGTATAATACATCAATATATATATATATAGGGAACTCATATATGTATATATGTGTATATATATATAGTTTAGAATTCTTGTGTACTGAAAAAGTAGTTTGAGCCAAAATTTATAAACCATAGTTTGCAAAGGAGGAAAACCCAAAATCTGAAAGGTTAAAATTATACAAATTCTTTCAAAGCAAACAGAAGAATGTCATATTTTTACAGATTTCCTTAGTTTTTGCATACAATTTAAACATTTTGCATTCAAATTCTTTAGAAGTAATTGCATATTTCAACAAGATTTATGGAAAAAGAATACAAAACCTGGAGATTGCGCTTCTAGCTGGAAATACTCTTCAAACCACTTCTTTCCTTTGCCCCTGTTCAATCTAGTTTTTCTGAGCACACTTCTTCTCTTTCCTTCTTTCCAGTTGTTTTTCCAGCTCTTTATTTTCCAACTATCCTCCAAAAAAACAATTCTCAACTCACTATCTTTAAAGATTCAACATCTTCTTCGTAGCCATTAAAGCAAACTTGTAGAGCATATTTTCAAGAAGTTTTTCAAGAACAGTTACCTTCTCGGGAACTCCCTTCCCTTTTTAAAATTGTTTTTTCCATTTACCATTTCTTATCCTAATCTTGAAATGTATTTTAAAATTAATAATAATTTTCAGTTTAATTGCATGTTAATCCCTTTTTTTGAAAATACTTACTCAACAATAGAAGTAAATATCTTATAACTAATGATTAACTAATTAACTCAAAGTTTAACACAAAATGGAAGAAGAGTAGCATGCCTAAGTATTTAAAGAAAAATTCATAATTAACTATAATGAAAACTTAATCCTTTATTTTATCATGCTTTCATTTCATCTTTTATTTAATTTACTAATTATCATTTAATTTGCAAATAATTCAAAGAAAACACACAAAAATTAGACATTCCTAAATGAAGTCTATATGAAACTAAGTGTGTGTGTGTAATCGAGAGGTCTTCCTGCTTTGTCCTGTCAAGAAGCTAATCGCCTCTCCTTAATCACACCCTTGGTCTTCAACTTCCTACAACTCAAGTGCACTCATGCACACAACAATAATTGAATTAGTATCACATTAAGATATAAAAAAAGCAATACATTACATTAATTAAAATGTTTCTACTCTATTTTGCTTCATTTTCAAAATAAAACACATTCAATACTTTTCAAATTTTCATAATTTAAATAAACACTTTCATTTATCTCCACGCCAAACCATCATCATATTAATCATTATTCTACCAGGCACAACAAAACATGTAACAAATCCACACAAAGCCAAAAGTAGTCTGCATCAAGATTGAGATGTGACATAGGTTTGGTACTAAATTTATTAGTTTTCATTTTGATCAAATGACAATAACTATACCTTCTCTTTCCATAATTCATGTTCAACACAAGCATATATTCTAATACTAGTTTCTATGATACAAACTCCAAATTTGACTATGAGGTCATACTACGTTTCTCTCACTCCAAAATGTGTGATATCAATTAGCACCTTTGTAATTATTAGGAATTTGAGAATGTGAGAACATAAAAATATGTCATTGTGCCACTAAACTCTTAATAAAGATTACAAAGGTCTTGAGTTTATCTAAGGGAATTTTCTTATTATTCATAATTATTTCCTAGCCTTAATTTCTTGCATCACCTGAAGTAATCACTCCTAGTCTAATGTGATTGGTAAACAAATTTTCATTTCCATGTCATTTATAATATTTTTGTGTTCAATACATATATGGTCACTAGCTCTACATAATATAGAGTGATGAATGTATCATCTTCTAGATTTTCCTCACTTTCACATGCCATGAAATATGGATTTCCTGGTAGGTACCTTGGAACCTCTATCCCCTTTGGTTCACATATCATCTCTCAAAAGCTTTAAATTCTTCTAATGTTATATTTTCTACTATCCCACCTCCTTCACATCAAATAGAGCCTATAATCATCTAACTTATGAAAATGTAGGACACTTTCAACATTATCTCACCTTGCTATCCACCTCTTCTACTTAACCTCTCATCCCACCATACTATCATTTTATCCCCCTATCCTTGTACATCCTTGCTATCCTACTTTATACTAGCTTAAAGGTGCCTCACTATGAATATTATGATGGCAAGGGTGATAAAAAATCATGTGTTCATCTCTACAACCTTGTGTAGTGACTATAAATTTCAAGACTATTTGCTAGAAAACTATTCTCATAATCATTGAAATCCATCACACTAGATTTTTTTCTCACTTCTCAATAATTCAATAAATTATTTAGATCAATTAGTAAATTATGTATTAAAGAAATTTCAAGCTAATATATGCCCTTAAGTCACCTTTATTGAGTTGGTGTATTACAAGTAGGGTTTTTATGAAAAAATAATTGATTTTATATTTAGCTAGCAATCCTTGTTCTCTCACATTTCATACATTCACTCCCTAGTTTATATTTGGGGTCAATGCAAGATCATGGGGATCAAAACTGGGCCCTTAAGTGGCAATGAAAATTCAAAAATATAGTGTTAGGTAATTTTTCATAAAAATTTGAAAAGGTTATTAACATAAAAAATAGATTGAATATCAGGGGATTGAAATATATGGTGCAAGTTGGCAAGCAAGAGCAAAAAATGCAAAGGAGAAAAGAAGTCAATGGGGAGACATGGTGGAGGATGGTGTTCCAGGGAAGAAGACAGATGGAGATGACAACTAGTAGAAGGTGGATCACATCCCGTAGTGGGTGTTTGAGAATGGAACCTGGGTGGATAAGTTTCACCCACACTATCACTATAATGGAAACATAGAGAACTGAGATCACAACCAATGCAGAAGCCAACATAGAGATGGTGAGAGGAGGGATCTTGAACAAGGACTAAAGGCAATAGAGTGCCAAAGGAACAAGAAAAGATGGAGCACGTGTGAGCCAAGGCGTGGGTGGTTTTGGGAAAATGGTCGCCATGGGAAACCGTTGGATCCCAGCTAGCACAACAAGGAGAGTGGCATTCAGAAGTGCAATAGCAAAGTCTAGAAAGTTGAGGGTTCGGGAAACACGAAATTGAGAAATGAAGGAAAATTGAGCCAACAAGCGAGAGAAGAATTTGATTTTAGAAGAAGAATGAATTAGAGAGACTGGGATCTATTCAAAAGGAAAACAAATAGAAGAAAGTTCCAAAACAAAGCAAGTGAAGGCAACTATTTGTGACCACATACCAAATGCCTTCTGAAATGATCAAACCAAGAGTGATTAGACTGATGGAGAGAGCTCTATTTGCCAAGTGGACTAGCCCAAGCTGCCCTAGGGAGGATATAAAAGCATGCTGGAAAAACAAATACAAAGATCAAGTAAGCATCTACTAGCTACCAAACTCTTTTTTTCTCATAGAATGTATAGATAAAAAATTAAAGCTAAAAATTGTAGAAGGGAAACCTCTGTTTATGAATGGTCATAGTTTTCACTACCTAAATTGGAGATCAAGTTTTGATCCCTGGAAATACAAAATAAACCAAATCCCTACCTAGATCAAACTAGTCGATCTGCCCTTAGAATTATGGAATGTGGAGGCTATGGTGAGATTAGGTGATTCCCTAGGGGTGTGATTAGGGTCAGATGAGGACTTTATAAGTGGAAAAGACAAGGTTGAAGCTTGCATACTAGTAGAAATAGATGAGGGGGTTGGAATCTACAAGAACATAGAAATTCTGACAAAGTATGGAAGCTAGCAATAGGAGATAGAGATATGGGAAGGATTAGAACCCATAAAATGCCTCTTCAGAGAATCATTTCTAGAAGGCACTTCAAACAGGGGAAAGGAGGCTAAAGAAAATAATAAAGAGAGAGAAGAACTAAGGGATGGAATATATCAAGAAGTGGCAACCAAAATCATAGAAGATACATTTGAGAATGATAGAACTAATCTTGAGTCTACAAATGAAATATGGAGCCTAAGTCTCTCAGGAATGTAACAAAGCCTCCCTACCAATAAAGGAAAAGCAAGGGTTAGGAAACTTTCATGTAGAAAAAGCTCTCAATGCTCTTATGGATGATGCACAAGAACTCCAAAAGGACATCAAAACCCAACTTTGGAAACTAACAAAGGAAGTAGAAAGTGTGGAATTGGAACCCTAGGAAACATGAGACGGGGCTGGAAAGAATAAGCAGAACACCAAAACAAACAATGTAGAAGATCTCCAAGAGGAAGAAGATAATTGTGCACAGTCTGAGGAAGAGGAGAGTGATCAATTCTTAGATGGAGAAGGTGAACCCTGGGGGGAGGCAAAGGAAGGTGAGTTGCCTGAGGAGAGGAAGCTTGAATAATCAAAATCAAAGATAAATTCACCTAACATAAAGAAGAAATCCAAAAGGGGCAGGAAAGCAAACAAAGCCAAGATAATGATTGCATGCAATGCTTTTTTTTCAAAAAAAATGGTTGTTGGGAAGGATAGCCTCATTCCTAGGGAAGAATGAGAATCATAACATGGAATGTCAGGAGCATTAATGCCCCTGACAAATGGTGCATGGTCAAGTTCCAAATTGACCAATCAAATGAGGACATAGTTCTCATACAGGAATCAAAATGGAGTAAGGAAGGACAAAGGAGACTGTGCAATTGGAGACAATGGCAAAGTTAAGTTAGGGAGGCCACA
This sequence comes from Sequoia sempervirens, assembly GCA_007258455.2. Taxonomy (NCBI): domain Eukaryota; kingdom Viridiplantae; phylum Streptophyta; class Pinopsida; order Cupressales; family Cupressaceae; genus Sequoia; species Sequoia sempervirens. The sequence goes on from VDFB02382884.1 coordinate 118,468, forward strand.
AGAGCATCTAGTGGCCTGGGAGTCTTATGGAAACCTCTAATAGTAGATGGGGAAGTAGAAAAGGAAGAAGACAATTGGTAGTTGATCAAGTTCAAAGATCTAAGAAGGCATGACAACTTCTTCAACATCATCGTATATGGGCCAATAGCTATAGTGGAAAAAAGACAAGTGTGGGACAAAATATCAAGTGAACTAGAAAATAGGAGAAATGAGATGGGAATAGTAGTTGGAGACTTCAATGCAACCTTGAATAATGAAGAGAAGCAAGGGGGCCTAAGAAGAGCAACAACCATATAGAGAGATTTCCAAGAATTTATAGACAGAAATCTGCTAAAGGATTTGTAGACCAAAAATGGAACATTCACATGGTCTAATAGGAGGAAGGATTTCACCAACATAGCAAAAAGATTGGATAGATTCTTGCTCTGGGGAGACTATGGAGAGATAGCAGCCTCATAGGAAGCCCACATACTACCTTTCATAGGATTAGATCATTTTCCTATCCTACTGACATTTGGGCAAGATGATCCCCCTAAAGGATGCCATTTCAAATTTGAAAACATGTGGTTGAGAGATGAACACCTACCTTGGAGCTAATACAGAAGTGGCGGAATGAGATCAAGTTTAGATATAAATCAAAAAAATTCAAGATAAGTAAAAAATGGGATACATCAAGAAAGCTCAAAGAATGGAATAAGACACATTTCACGAAAATATTCTAGGAGAAAGAGAGATTAGAGCAAGAAATTAGAGTCCTGAATGAACACATAATAGAGAAATGAATGGATACAGAGGATTATGAGAATGAGAAATGTCTAAAAGAAGGAAATTTTGAAGAGGGAAGAATGTTACTAGCAACAAAATTCAAGGGAAACAATGTTGAAAGAAGGTGACAGGAACACCAAGTTCTTCCATAGGTTAACAATCTCCAACCAAAGCAGGAACAAGATTGTAGAGATCAAGAAGGCCAATGGAGTAGTACAATCTATTGAGGAGGTTAACAAGGAGGCGGTCAAGTTCTTTGAAGAAATTTTAAACAAAGAAAGCAAGGAAAATAGGGCAGCAAGGGAAAATCTTTTGAGTGCAATTCTCACAATCATAAAAGAAAAATAGAATAGGTGTTTGTATCAAAATATCTCCTTGGAAGAGGTCAGGGAAGCATTTTTCTAGATGAATCTAGACAAGGCCACGAGCCCTGATGGATTCCTAGCTGGATTCTTCTAAAAGTTCTAGGACACAATTGGAAGAGATCTAGGGATGGCAGTAGAGGAATCAAGAAGAAGAATGATAATGTTGGGGGCAGTAAACCGGACATTTTTGGCCCTAATCCCCAAGAAAAAAGATCCACAGACAATGAGTGATTTTAGACCAATCACACTGTGCAACATGTTGTACAAGGTGGTCACAAAAATAATAACGGACTCAAGGAAGTCTTGAACGAGGTGATATCAAAAGAACAGAGTGGCTTTTCTCCAGGACAATCAATAGTGGAAGGAATAATAACTGCTCATAGGGTGATCCCACAATAGTGGTTTACAATTTTTGGCCAAACTGGACACTAAAATATTTTTTCTAACTAAATCTTCACATTCAAGAACCTATAGTGGCTAAACCGTGAGGAATTTGAAGATGATGCAAACTAGAGATTCATGAAATTTTGTCTATAGATTCTAAATGTATTTTTTTCAAAAAATTTGGAATCTAATTGCACTTCTTTTTCTAGATATCTCCCTCAAAAACTAGTTTTTTTTTCAGAAAACAACATTTTTAAAAAGTGACGCTCACTGTATAACACATAACTTTTTTCCATGAAGAATTAAATTCTAATTCTTTTGAATTTAGATTTTTAACTATGATATCTAGTGCGTCCACTTGGTTAGATAGTTTTTTATTTAATATTTTTTCCTTAATCAAGTTTTGAAGTCAAACCAATTATAATTCAGACATAGGCAGACTGTATAATGCATAACTATTTTTGTATGGATTGAAATTCAATTTATTTATTTTTGTTGGATCAAGGACTTAAATATCTGGTGCACTCATATTTTTCAAAAAAAAAAATTAATAATTTTCTATTTTTCCACATGTGAAAAATAGAGAGCTTCATTTTTGATGAAAACCTACATTCAAGAGAAATAAAAAATAAATATAATAATTAAAATAAATTTACTTAAAATTATAATTTGTGGGAATCTTATAATAAGGAATACATACTTACAAAAGATAAATTTTAAATGAATTCATTTGATCCCCCAAAAGGTAAATGAAAAGTGGTTTTTTATCAGCATTTTGATAGGTGTAAAGGAGACTATGTTATAGGTATGGTTTAAAACTAGCGAGGTTCTATCCAAGGGGGTTTTATCTAAGATAGTTTGATCAAACCCTCTTCAATTGGAATGCATTAAATGGAACTTTTAAGGATAAAATCATTATATTTTCTAAAAATATGTGATTTCAGCAAAAATCAAAATCTCCCAAAAATTGTAAACCAGCTTTGTGGGATCACCCCAGTGCAAAACTATACACTCAGCTACAAAAAATAAAGATTCCTGCATGATACTAAAACTAGATATCCTCAAATCCTACAACATGGTAGATAAACAATATCTCTTGGAGGCGTTGAGGAAATTTGGATTTGGGGAGAATTGGATAAAGTGGGTTAAAAGTTGCATCTCTATAGCTAAATTCTCAATATTGGTGAATGGGTCTGCTCATGGCCTCTTCCACTCCACAAGGGATTTAAGACAAGGTGATCCCCTATCCCAATTCTTGTTCATAATCATGGTAGAGGTTCCTGGGAGAGGGATCCAAAGACTAAGAAGGGAAAGAAAGTGGAAAGGTGTTCATGTGGCTAATGGAATGGAACCCTCAACACACCTTCAATTTGTAGATGACACAATTCTGATGGGAGAGTTCAACAAAAGGGAAGCAAGAGTGATCAAAATATTTTTGGATGACTATTGCAGGGCATCAAGGCATAGCATCAACTAGGGAAAATCAAAGGTCTTTTTTCTAAACACTCAACTAATCCTGCAAAAAGACTTAGCTAGAATCCTAAATTTGAAAGTAGCAACACTGCCAGGTCATTTCTTCGGGATGCCCCTATTTGCAAGTATTGAAAAAAAGTGCTATTGGGAGAATTTGATTAATAGTTGCAAGAACAAACTGGGAACTTGGAAAGGCAAGTGGCTTTCCTCGATAGGAAGACTATTAATGGTCAAATCAGTCTTGTCAGCCATTCTGGTGTACTCAATGTCATGTTTAAAGATACCTAAAGTAGTGGAAGAGACCCTCACTCAAATTTTTTAGGAAATTATTTTGGAGTGGAACAAGGGACCAGAATAAATTTCCCCTATTGGCCTAGGACAAGGTGTGCACACCCAAGGAGGCTGGTGGGGCAGGGATCAAATAGTTTTCCTTAATGAATCGAGCCCTGGAGGCCAAATTGGTCTGGGACCTTCACACTAAAGGTGAGAAAAACTAGGTCAAAATCATGAGGAGAAATTATCTAGACTTAGATGATCTGGCTAGAATTATCACTACAATAAACCCCCCAAGATGATCAAAAATCTGGAATTTTATTTTGGATTGCAGGGATATAATAGCAAAACATGTATCATGGGAAGTCATAGATGGGAACAGTGTGTCCTTCTGGAATGATTCTTGGTGTGGAAAACTACCATCAACAACACTCTGGGTTTGGATGAAATTAAAGAGGAAATGACAAGGCTTTGGGGGAGCAAGGTAGCCAATTATGGTAGGAGGAATGTCAATCAAGGATCCTACAGTTGGAGTTGGAATGATCTCCAAACCCTCAATGCTCCTCAAGCACAAAAAGAAGCATTGGAAAAGATCCTCAAAGAAAGGTATTTTTTCTTGCCCAATGACAAGGACATGATCAGATGGTGTGGGTCATCAACAAGCACATACAAGGTGAAATTTGGATACAAGATTAAGGAGATGGCTATGGCTCAACAAGACTAGCCATGTAAACTGATTTGGGGGAGGAAATTCCCCCCAAGGCTAGAGTATTTTCTTGAATGGAAATACAAAGAAGAATCCTCACAAAGGATAGGCTAGCCACTTTTGGGGTACAAGGGCTAGGAAGATGTTCACTATGCAAAGAAAATGAAGAGTTAGTAGACCATGAGTGTTTTCTTGAATGGAAATACAAATGCTTGGTTACAATTCCAATTAAGCTCAACAATCGAATTCTACTCCTTCAGACTGATTCTACTCTTTGCTCTGCTCTTCCTTAATTTGCTTCACAAAAATCCTTAATGTGCAAGTGAAACTACACTTAATCGCTTTCCTGATCTTTTGATATTTGCAACATACATCAACTCACATTGAACACACTTCAAAATGATATAATCGATCACTTATATATATATCTGCTACAAGAGATTTGAACGCTTTAGGTCGGCTTCAACAAAACAAGAAATATTCATGAACTGTCAGCTTTAAATCATCAAAACATTCAATGCAAATCCACAAGAGTCAGCCACAACATAGTGACAACCCAAATTAAGATGCTTGAACACAAAAAAATTTAAACAATAACTCCTCATATATCCAAGACACCATATTCACCAGGTTGGCCTTCAAACACCAACGAACAAAAAATTAGACAACTAGACCTCCTAGCTTTCACCCAAATCGATACGAGGCACCAAGATTTTTAGAAAACAAAGATTATGCATCGAGCAATACTCCCTTTAGATCCACAACAGAAAATAACAATAGAAAATATGCAAAGTTACGGGATGCTCTGTTCTAAATTTGATAAACATTGATCTTCAATCTATCTACCGGTATGAGCAAACTACAATGTGTGAATCAACTAGCTAACAAGGTTTGCCATCAATGAAAACACCATAAAGTGTGTGTAGTGTCTCTTTCCAACACCAAGAAAATTTTTGACAAGAAAACACGTGTCCTGAACCTTCTCCCGAAAGGAAGATGAAAAGATAAAAGTTGTGCAACCACCACATGGTGTATTGCACACCTTTTCGATAATTTTATTTGAGTGCGGGTGCACCCAACACCAGAGACATTTATGCAAACCAAAATAAAATGATTGAGGAAAAAAAAAACCTTTACATTAACCAAATTAAGGATACCTTATTTTATTTACTTAAGAGCTACAGTTTAGATGTTACTTTTGAGGGATTCCAAGTTGAACCTTCAACATGAAAAATTATTATCTTACCATTTGAGCACAACCCTTTAGAAGAATTGTTTTAGATATTTACTCTATAATATTTTTATTTATTTATTTTTCTTTATTTTTTAAATTTTTTTTCCATGCTCTTAATATATAAATATTCATTTTTCAAATAGTTGTGTTCCACTTAATTATTTAATTTATTTTTTGGTATAATAAAAATAGAGTGTAAACAAGAAGCACCTTGTAATCAATTGATCCATTAGCATATGAAAAGCATACTTACCCACATTGTAGGGATTTACTCAACTTTCTTCAAACATTTAACAATATTATAATGTTTTAATGATGTTTTGATTCAAATACACACTCACCATATTTGTAATAATTTTGGAAATACAAGCAAGATCAAACTAGAAACCATATTCATACTCTATTGTGGGTTTGTGATATTGATATAATGATTTTTCAATATCTCAACAATTACCTAAAAATAAACATGTGTATATACTAAAAATCCATTCAATACTTGAGATATTTTTTATTACTAGAAAAATAGATTTTGATGGGACTTGAAACTTATTACAATCAAGTTTTAAAGGGACCTGAAACCCTACAAAGGAAAGTTGCAAATAAATATTGTGAGGAACATTTAAGCCTCATGCCAACATGATCAACACACAAGAGAATTAGTCAAGTTAGCAAAGAAAAATCAAGCTCCCTATGAAATTCTTGATCATATTAAGATAAAAAAACATGATAATAAAAGCACACAAATAAAGAATACAAGCATCTAAAACTATCTAAAATGGACCAAACCTCAATCCCATAGGGGGATTGGTGCTCCTTTGATGTGAAAAGAGAGCCCTTTCCCAATATTTTGTGATGAGCTTCCAAAATGATGAAAAATCCTTCAAAATGTAATGAAGATGCAAATATGAGTGATAAAGTGCAAGATGAATGTTCCTATAGTGAGAATGCTAAGATTGTGGATGGATTTCAAGTAGAAGTGGCTTCTATTTATAGGTTGAAGGGTTGAAGAATGGAGAAATGGGAGGAATGTGGGACTAAAGGAGATTCAATAAGATTGTGACACTTGTCATAAATCTAATGGGTGAAGTTGGAGCACATTTTGGAGAATAAGCATAATTAATGATGTGGCTGAGATATAAGAGAGGTGTAAGAGTGATTAATGCATTTGTAAGAGGAATTAAATGAATGTGGTTGAGATGTTTTGGAGGGAAATTATTTGGGAAAGAAAGTCAAATAAATGGAGTTAATGAAGGAATATTCCCTTAGAATATTCCTTTGTGAGGGAAAATGAGATAATTAGTTAAATAAAAGAATTGATTTTCATGTGCAAGTGGGTTAGTTAATTATGGGTTTTGGTTTGACCCAGGTTGAGTCAAAAGCTAGAGGATAGGTAATGATGGTTAGGGGTTAATTAATTTAGATTAACTAACTTGAAACAATTAGGGGATTTGACATTTGATTTAATTAATTTGATTTATTAAATCAGATGAGAGGACTTTAGGGATTTGATTGATTTAAATTTATTCAATCAAATAGGATGAACATTAGTGAATTAATCTAATAAATTACTTTATTTGATTAATAGAGGAATTTGATGTTAATTAGTCAGATTTAAATGCATTTAATGTCGATTATGATTATTTTTATGTCTACATTTTTCCCCTCTTTCAAGCAGCGTACCGGTTGCGTTGGTTCAAAGGTTGATGTTGCCAAGATCAAAATTCAATTTTTTTTTTCAAATGCCCCAATGTTGCCTCAGCAGGAAGTACACTAGTACATTGCCCCCTCGAGAGATCGAGCGAAAATTTCAATTTTAGGGTCAATCTCGCGACAAAGAGGTTCAAGATGGATGTATGGATGGTTAGACTAACAGATCTATATGATAATGACGATGCAAATGAGATGAATTAAGATGTTGAGAATAACAAATCTATATTATCCTAAATGTCTTAAATGATGATGCAATGCATGTGAGAAGAATGATGTGTCCTTTTATGATGATATGTATGAGTATGCAAGATGGGTATGTTGGCGTTTTATGAATGTAGGATGGATGCATGTCATGATAGCATGTTAGCATGAAAGATGATAGAAGAATGAGAGGGATCAACCCTTGATTTCGTGAAGATGTAGAACTTTTCCAACAAGTCTATGAGTCATCGAGACTTTATTAGTTATGATGGTTAATGTTGATGATGTATTACTTATCCAGGGATTGGGGATGTAAAGAGCATAACTTTCCTTATGTTTGATAACACACATAGATATGATGCATCAAGGTACATACAACCAAGATGGTGTTGTATTTAGTGATATGGACTTTGACTCGACAAACAGATCAAGATCCCACAATACTAGTTTACACTTTCTTGAATATCCTAATTTTTGCTGAAATCACAATTTTTTAGAAAATATAATGATTTAAGCCTTGGAAAGTTTCATTTAAAGGATTCCAATTGAAGAGGTTTTGATAAAACCACCTTAGATAAAACCCCCTTGGATAGAACCCCACTAGTTTTAAACCATACCTATAATGGAGTCTCCTTTACACCCATCAAAATGCTGATAAAAAACCACTTTTGATTTATCTTTTGGGGGATCAAATGAATTCATTTAGAATTATTCTTTTGTGAGTATGTAGTCCTTATTATAAGCTTCCCAAAAAGTATAATTTTAAATAAATTTAATTTGATTATTATATTTATTTTTGATTTCTTGTGAATGTACGTTTTTCACTGAAAATCAAGCTCTTTGTTCTGCACACGTGGAAAAATATCAAATTATCAATTTTTTTTTGTAAAAATATCAATGCACTAGATATTAAAGTCCTTGATCCAACAAAAATAAATAAAAATTGATGTACATACAATAAAAGTTATGTTGTATACAATCTGCCTGTCTGAATTGTAATTGGTTTGACTTTGAAACTTGATTAAGGAAAAAATATTCAATAAAACACTTTGAAACCAAATGAAAGTGCTAGATATCGTAGTTACAAATCTAAATTAAAAAAATAGAATTTATCCTTCATGGAAAAAAAGTTATGTTGTATACGGTGAGCATCACTCCTTAAAAATGTTGTTTACTAAAAAAACTAGTTTTCGAAGGAGATGGAAAAAGAACTGCAATATAATTCCAAATTTTTTGAAAAACAAATATTTAGAATCGACAGACAAAATGTCACAAATCACTAGTTTGCATCATCTTCAAATTCCTCATGATTTAGCCGCTATAGGTGCTCTAAAGTAAAGATTTAGTTAGAAAAAATCAGTTTAGTGTCCAGTTTGGCCAAAAATTGTAAACCAGTATTCTATAGGAGTATTCTTGTCCACACTTGACATACAAAAACATCACTAGGATGTATTTCAAAAGTTTCAAACATCTCAGACCAAAACACGTGAAGGCATAACCTATCAATGAAATAGTCAACAAGCTTTCCAAAAATCCCTCCACACACACCTACCAAAGCATGTATCACCAAGTTATATTACAAGACATCCAACAAGCACAAAAAACAAAAGATAATGATCAATGCCCCATTCCTTTCTCTCTAAATCATTTTGATTAGACATCATCGAGAGGTCATTGAAATGAGTGCAATAAGATAAATCAAAAGAAAAGACCAAGTAAACAAACAAGCCATTGTTCTTCATACCTATAGCCAAAGGGATGTGTTTTGTTTAGGATAAGAATCCAAAGTTTTTTTCCAATAGATAATTCCCATTGTAGGAAGGATGCATCTTACAACATGTTAGTGGATGGTGGAAAGTTGATAGGTTTTTCAAAAGGTTTTTGATATAAGGTTGATTGACATGTTTGCTAAAAAGATCAAGAGTTTGATTTTGTGTTTAAAAGTTCCATTTTTGATGATTGTTGTACTTCTTTTCTATGTGTTACCAAAGGGTGAGTGTGATGATTTGTTTATTATGGATGAGATTATTGTGGGTGAAAGTGAAATGGGATGGATGGATTTTTTCAAATATTTGGATGTTTTTGATGTTTTTGAAATGATATGAGGTTGTTTTTTGAATTTTTTGGTTATTTAAAAGTTTTTATGTTTTTATGTCTTGGGGGCTCATCAATGATGGCCTTGCCTACGTTTAAGCTCAGAGACGACGTAGTTCAGATACCATATTTTTAACTTTTTTCTGTTTATCTGAGTGTTTTTGGATTTTTTCATAATTTACAATTTTTTGAATGTTTTTTATTTTTCACATGATTTTGATGATTTGGATATGCATATGTGTAATGATATCAATGATCTATTTTATGATTTTGTTGAAAACCAAGCTTGGGTTGATTGATCTGATTGATGAATTGATGATGATAACATTTTTGAGGATACACAACAATGCAAGGATAGTGTTAAGCAACACAAGGATTGGGAAGGATATCCCGAGATGATGATGGATTGATTGGATTTGATTGATCAAGATTGTGAAGCTCAATTTGGAACAAAATTTTTTTGAATGATTTGAGGTGACGTTGAAGTGAAAATTAGATGCAACTGACATTGATTTGTTAGGATTGATGTTCGATGAAAGATAAATCTTGATAAGGAACATCTTCTCATCAAAAGATGCCATGGGCTAGTGATCTGGATTTTATTTTATTTTTGCTCACAAGTGCTTTGACCAATTTGACTTCATGTTTGCTAATATTCGGATCACCACATAAGTTGGAAGAGATGGATCAAGATTTGGTCCCAAAGTAAGATGTAAATATTTTCCCCCAATGTTTAGCTATGTATGGAATGCCATGGGTGGATTCTCAAATAGATGTATGGATGGATGGATATGGATTATCTTGCAATAAGATAAGGTGTTCGAATAGAGGATGCTCATTTGGATAGTGCTTCATGGATTATATAATGTTAGGATAGGATAGGATCAATGACAATGACTTATGTCAAGATGTTTACCACAAGCAAGTGTAAAGTGTGCACCAAACTTTGTCAAGATCAAGATAATTTAGAAGATGGATGAAAATGGATTGGATAAATGGTTTGTGGATGAATGGATTTATTACGGATAACATGGATGTAATGCTAGATTTATTATGGATGAGATAAGATGCTTTCACTTGAACTAGCACACGTAGATGCTCGATTTTTCACATGGTGTATGTTTGCTAGGTTTTCATCATGGTACCTATCCTTGAGTGCCACCATAGTGGTTTTCACTGTAGGACAATTTTTTATTTTTACTATTTTCTTGATTTTTTTGGTTTTTTGTGAAAGATTTTAAGTTCATGTTGAACCACTTGGTGATGTCGATGTAGATGCTTCTTCCATAATGTGCCATTGATATCCTGCTTGAAGAAGTTGCTTTGTTAAGATACATGCACTTGAGTGCAACTTTCGAGATTTCTAGTCTACTTTGTTGATACCAGAGTTAACTATGTCTTTATGTGCACATCGCAATAGAGTGCCTTCTAAATCCTTGTGATGAAGGGTTGGTTCCAATACATGGTCAACTTGAGAATTTGAAATCATGTGTGGAGGCATGGATGGAGTGTGTTTAGGAATAAAAGATGGATTGGTTGATAGAACTTGGAATATGTCACGTCTCAATCTTGATGCAGGTTGTTTTTGTCTTTGTGTGGATTTGTTACATGTTTTGTTGTGGTTGGAAGAATAATGATTAATATGATGGTGTTTTGGTGTGGAGATAAATGAAAGTGTTTATTTAAATTATGAAAAGTTGAATAGTATTTAATGCGTTTTACTTTGAAAATGAAGCAAAATAGAGTGGAAACATTTTAATTTATGTAATATATTGCTTTATTTATATCTTTATGTGAAACTAATTCAAATATTGTTGTGTGCCTGAGTGCACTTGAGTTGCAGGAGGTCGAAGACCAAGGGTGTGATTAAGGAGAGGTGGTTAGCTTCTTGACAGGACAAAGCAGGAAAGACCTCTCAATCACACACACAAGCACTTAGATTCATATAGATTGCATTTAGGAATGTCTAATTTTAGTGTGTTTGTTTTGAATTATTTGCAATTAAATAACAATTAGTAAATTAAGTAAATGATGAAAAGAAAGTATGATAAAATAAAGGATTAAGTTTTAATTAAAGTTAATTATAAATTTTTATTTAAATTCTCATTTATTCTACTCTTCTTTTATTTTGTGTTAATCTTTGAGTTAATAAGTTAACCATTAGTTATAAGACATTTATTTTTATTATTGGGAAAATAATTTCAAAAGGGGATTTGCATGCAATTAAATTTAATATTATTCTTATTTTTAAAATCCATTTCAAGATTAGGGTAGGAAATGGAAAGGAAAAAGAAATTTTAAAAAGGGAAAAGAGTTCCCGAGAAGGTAATGTTTCTTGAAAACATTCTTGAAAATAAGCTCTGCAATGTTGCTCTAATGGCTGCCAAGAAAATGTTGAATCCTTTAGCTTAGTGAATTTGAAAATTATTCTTTGGGAGATAGGAGGAAAATTAAGAGTTGGTAAAGCATCTGGAAAGAAGGAAAGAAGAAAAAGACTCTCAGAAAAACCAGATTGACAAGATGCAAGAGAAGAAATTGTCAGAAGAGCATCTCCAGTTGGAAGCGTAATATCCAAGTTTTCCATTCTTTTTTTCCACAAATATTGCTTGAAATTTGAAAATACTACCGGGGAATTTGAATGCTAAGTGTTTGAATTGTATGAAAAAATAGTGAAAATCTAAGAAAATGTTTCATTCTATGAGTGCATTGAAAGAATTTGCACAATTTTACTTCTTTTAGATTGGGGCTTTTCTCCCTATGCCACTGTGGTTCATAGTTTTTGTTTTTGAATGCTAAATCTTTTATACTGAAATTCTGAATAAATATATATAATATATATATATATACACACCCCTATTTTTTGTGTGCATATCATATAAATATATTATATAAAATATATATACACAGATATTAAAGCTTCTAGAACTGTTGAATAGACGACTGTATAAGCAAATTTTTTAAGGCTTTATTAGTTTACTTTATGCAAGAAATGTGGGGACTACACCCCAGCCCCATCCATAGAGGAAAATGCATTATTTACTGTATTTTGAGAAACTTCCAGGATAGGATGCCAAAGGTGAACCCAGAAAGATGGTAGTTTTACCTTTTCTAAAACTATCATTTGTTTTATTTATGCTTGGAAAAGCACTTGCACCATTGAAATAGATGGAATTAAAAGCCTAGAACTAAATGAATATAGGTCTCTGCCACCTCCTGTTTGCAAGAAATATGCGATTCTCATGTTAGGAATGCATATAGGAATCAGGCTTGCATCGAGAGTTCCCTCTCGCGTTGTTGTTTTAGGTTGCTAGGCTCCTCGTGCAGGGCAGGGGATTCCTTCGAGTTAGGAAGAAACCCGGGGAAGTATTGTTCTTCATGGTTGGGAAGAAAAGGCACCTTAATCACACTCCTGACCCCAGCTTGCAAGAAGACCAGTGGTGTCATGGCGGTTGAGGTTCAAAGATTTATATGCTATAAATTTATTCATGTATTATTTTGAATGGCTTGTAAAGGCCACTCGTAAATGTAATTCTATTTGAAAGTTTTGATGTAACATTGAAATAGATGTAAATTGGAATGAAAGTTTGATGTAACATTGAAATAGATGTATAAATTGAAAGTTAGTGATGTAATTGAAAACTTGAGTGAATTTATGGAAACTCATTGATATGCAAATGGAAAACATATATGTATCATTGCAATGATCCTTGTTAATAGAATTTACTTCTTTTGCATACATGGAATGAAATTTATTACTGAATTTTCCTTTTGTGCAATTATGAAAAGATCTTGATCTATGCATCCTTTGTTTTAATATATTTGGAATGTAATAAGATTGGAAAATTATGTGGTTTAAAGAACATCATCTACTGAGCATTACAGAATCTTTGACTCTCCTAACTTGGGAAGATGAGCAATGACGGGTGGATACGAAAGTGCATGTTGAATTAAGACCAACTTCTTGATAAACTTTGTATGTTTCTTGAGAAGCCTGCTTTTTCTTTTGTGGACATCTTTGATGGATACTTTTCCCTTTTTTTTATTTTTCCCCATAGTTTCTTTGACTGATGGAGTTTGATAGGGATAATCTTTCTTTTTATTTTTTGGTATCCATGTGTATTGGATTTTTCCATTATGCTTCTTATTCTTTTGCTTTGATAACATTCTTTGTGCTTTGATTCAAATCTTTCTTTTGATGTTGGTCCCAATTTGTGGATGGGGTGAGGGGTAGATGAGGATTCATGACATGGCTAGTTGTAGTATTGGCATTAGTTTCATCATAAGGATTATTTGTGCTCCCTATGTTGACATTTGCTTGAGACATAATTCCCCCTAGTATTGTGGAAGTAGTACCTTCATGCTTTGATTCTTCTTGTTTTGAGAGTTATTGTTTAGCAAGCATTCTCTGATAAATGACCACTGCAGATGATGTTATTGGAATTTGTTGCTCTGTTGTCTCTGGAATATCTTGTTTCGTCTGACCTGTTTCCTTGAGTGGATAATGTTGGATATCTTCATAAATGATTTCCTCAATCTAAATTTGGGATATATCTAATCCCAATGTTGACAACTCAGTTTGATTGTAGGAATCAATAACCTACTCTTTTTGTGTAATAATGTTAGGAGTAAAGGAATCATTTTTTGAATGAAGATCATCTACTTTTCAATCCAAAGAAAGAATCTCATGGGTAGATGGAGGAGTATGTGCTATATGGGTGTGATCATTATTTGTGACATCTTGTATAGATTGGATAGTGTCCATTAGATCATTGTAGTATCTTGGAGATACAAATTCTTGATCTTGGATGATTTTAGAATTTCTTTCGACATTCTTTGGATCAAGTTCTTGACATGGGTCCATTTCAAAAGATGGATTTCTTATAAAGGGTTCTTGGATGTCTTCATTAGGCATAGGAAGTGGCTCAATATCCTCTTAATCTTTGAGTTAATTTAGATCAAGTGTTGAGTTGAGGATTTCTTCAATAACTGTAACCATGAGGTCAAAGGATGTTAATATGTCTTAGAAAGGACCATTGCTATACTTTGGTGAAAGATTTTGATCATGCTTTGGAATAAATTCTTCAGATATGTCCTCTAACTCATTAGGTGATCTAGATACATTTTCAACTTGATCATTGGTTGATGGATCATGGATTATGTCAATAGGATCGAATAATTATAACACTCCTTGAAATAGATCATTATTGGATATTATTGGTGAATTTTGGTCATGATTGAAAAGTGACTCTTGATGCATGTTGATTTGATCATTAGATGGGGTAGAAACATATTCAAGGTGCTCATTGATGGATAAATCTTGATCATTATTTTCAACAATTGTGGCGGAGAGATTGTCAATGTTTTCAACCAAAGGATCAAATGATGTTAACATTTCTTGAATTGGAACATTGTTGGATATTATTCGGGGATTTTTGACTCTTGATGTATGTTGATTTGATCGTTGGATGAGGTAGAAACATCTTCAAGGTGCTCATTGATGGATAGATCTTGATTAGTGTTTTCAACAATTGTGGTGGAGAGATTGTCACTGCTATCACTAGTGGTTGTTTTAATCTTGATCATTGTCATCAACAACTATTATTTCTTGATCAATAAGGTCTTGGATGAGATTTTTGAGTCAAATAAAATTTGATATTTTATGAAAATTGTCTCTACAAAACTCACAATAACATCTACCTTTATTCCAAGGGAAGTTTATGATAGAGTTGAAAGAACTTACTTTTAGAAGACTGATGATTTTTTGACTAAATAGCTTTTTTAATGTTGATTCAATTGGCTCTCCCAAAGGAGTGCATTCATGTTTGTTGATTTGTACTTGTTGAGATTGACCTTGTGGTGATTGATTTTGGAGATGTGGTGATTGATCTTGGAGATGTGGCGATTGGGTTTGTTGTTGATTTTGTTGATCTTGATATCCAACCTCTTGACATTGTAGATATTCTTCTTGATGTGGTTGGGGACACAACTCAATGTTTTGATGACATGGTTTAACCAAAGGGGGAGTGTGCAGATTTTGGGTTGGAGATGTGTCTTGGCGCAGTGAAAAAACTATTTTGGTAAGTGAAGCAATTTGATTTCACAAAATTTGATCTTGATTTTGATTTTTACACCCTTGATATAGTTGATTTGGTCGTTGGTCAAGCATATCTAGAATGCATATTTGTGGTGTTTGTATGGTATCATGGAAAAATTGATTTTGGACAATGTTATGATTTGGGATGATGTTTAAACTTGGCATTGTAGGTTGAAAATGAACATTTTTGTTGTTGGGAATCACATTGCTTTGATCTAGGTAACCTTGATTTTGCATGGTGTTACCTTGACTTGGATCAATACATGGAGTTGTTAACATATTGTTTGGACTTTGAACAACATTGGTGTGATTTGTAAACATATATATACCATAGTTCACCAAGTTTGTATTTGATATGTTCATGCTTGGTAAGCTTGTACTTGGTATATTCACATTTGGCATGTATGGATTGGATGGGATAATGTTGTTTTGTTGAAGACTCATGTACTAATTGTTTTGTTGATAGATTTGTAAGTTTTGAATTTGATTTAAATCTATCATAGGGAAAGGTGTTCCAAAATTTAGATTGGGCATGCTCACATTTGTCAAGTATCATTGAATTTTCTAGGAGATAATGATGCCATGTATGGATTGTATAAATGTGAGTTTTGATAATCCATTGGTTTTGTAAGGCTTTGATAGTTTGGTTGACTTAGATCACTCATGATGTATGGAGAAAGATTATGTTCCACATGTTCTTCTTGTGTTTTGACCTTGTTGACCTCTAAGGAATTTAGGACTAATGATGAGATGAAGGATGAAAGGGGTGAATGATAAGGGTGTTGAACTTTTAGGAACTTTGGATCAATGCTAGACTTTAGGATTTGATTTTGATTGATTTGATTTGGATAATGAATTTGTAGATCCCAAGATGTTGGATGTGACTTTAGGATGAACTTGTTCAAAGGGGTGCTAATTTAACTAGAGGTATGAGAAAGGATGCATTCTCACACTCCTAACTAAACAAGGTGATTTTGATGTCTTTTAAGGATTAACCCAAGTCTAGAATTTTGATTTTTTCCAAATTTCTAAAAGTTTTTTGTGGGATGGGATTTGATTGATGGTGTGACAAATGAAGATGTTGGCTTGATCCTAGATGAACCTAGAGAGACTTTGTTTACAAGACCAAGGTATTGGTGAACATACTATACCTCTAAAACTTTCAACCCTATGTGAGAAACTCAAAACGTTGGAAAAGACCAAGATTCTAACAATAATAGAATGAATACAAGTTTGGATTATCCTTTAAAGCATGTTTGTAAAAGTTGAATACCAATCTATCTCTGGTTTCATCAAGTGTTGAAAGGTGTTTCTTGAGAGCCTTTAGACTAAGATGCTTATGACAATTGATAGACCTTGTTTTTGGGATTTTGAATTTGTGGGAAATCATAAGATCAAACACATATGTGGGTTCCAATTGTCTTTTATCTTGATTAAATGGATTATTTTTACCACATCAACACTTCTTGCTTAGCTTTCAAACTAAATGTATATGTCTCAATTCCTTTTCATTCCACAAGATCCATTATGTGAAAATCAAAGAATCAAAGGCATAGTTTTCCCAGGTTGAATTTGGAGAGAACAAATTGAGATATGGGCCCAAATATTTAGAAGCCTCTAAGGATAAAATCCCTAGGGACAAGTAGTAACATTTGGATTCTTCAAGGATATTTTCTCTTTCCAAAGGGTTTGAAATTTTGATGACTTGTTGAATGTTTGTTTCAAAGTTTGAGATCCAAGAAAATTATTTGAATGACTCACAAATTGCACAACCCTAGGATGGAAATGGCTATAATTGTTGAGTCCCCACTCAGATTTCTCCAAACACTGAGACAAAGCGAACAACTATAGATTTGTGAACACTGGATTTCCTCCATGACACACACTTCTCAGGATCACCAAATCTTAAAATCCTAAAGATTCAGAGACCTTGAGGATTTATTTTTTTCTACTTTGAATAGTACAAATGTGGGGTAGCTTCAGAACGACCATTCTTGCACCAATAAATAGTAAGGATTTTGGCTTCTAAAAAATTGGTTCTTAGTTCAGGTAATCAGGGACATGGCACCTTGTGAGCATCTAGCAAGCCACTAAAGGCTTTAATCAATCCTACTAGGAGATCTTATACTTTTTATAGTAGTACCCCATTATGAAAGACATTATAAGGATAAGGCCTACATACGATGAGGACTTGATAGTTTAGTATTATCCATTTATATATTGGCCTAAGTGAAAAACCAATTGGAGTCACCTTTGAGTTGTTATTAGATAGACCCCTCTAAAGGTGAACAAAATTAGGGGAGTACACTTGTAGTTCGACCACCCAGTTCACGTAAAGTGCAAGGAGGGAACACACAAAATGTCACTTTCTCACACTAGCATGATTGTTCAATTTTAAACCCTAATTTGAAATGTGTGGGTAATTTCTAGACAACCAATGTCACTAGAATGCTTTTGATTCTCAAGATCACCAAAAAGAGTGAGAGAAGTGCATATGTATTCATTCGAATGACACAAATTGCAAAAAGATTACAAGACAATGAAGGCACAAGTTCCTTTTAAATCCCAAAGAAATGGTGAGTTTGTTTTAAGCACCAAAAAATCGAGTGTGAAGTTGCTTTTTCAATTTTAGTCCAAAATCAAAGTTTAGTGAGTTTATAATGTTAAATTTTAGTCCAATTTTGAAAAAAAATCACAACAATGATTGATTTCAAACCCAAATTGATCTAGTTGGCCTAAAATAGAAAATAAAAGTAGAAAATGGATGCTCTAGACTATTACAATAAGCATTTAAAAATGATTTTTAAGTTCAAATTCCCAATACTTGAACTCAAATCTATCTAGATTTTTCTACCTTGATGAGAAGTAGATCAAACTTATAGTTAAGCATGAAGAACAGATTGATAGAATCCACCTTAGGAATCTGCATCCAACAAATTTAAGTTAGCAAAACAAAATCAATCATAGATCAACACCTTTATTTAAATTCAAATAGAAATTTATTTTTCCCTTTTCTAGATGTAAAGGATGACAACCAAATTGCAACATTAAAAGCCTATCATAAAAAGCTTAGATCCCCCTGGTTATGATATCGATTAGATCCCCTTGGTCAATATTTATAGACAAGTAAGATTGTAGTCAAGTAAGATTTGATTTAGTAGACAAGTAACATCTCGATTCCCATTCACTTAGCCTGTAGGAATAAATGAGGGATACCAATGAAGAAGATGCCATTCAAATCCAATTAAGATCTAGAAACCTACACCTCCCTTCTTTTAGTATTAAATAGAGGTCTCCAATTGTCAATGAAAGCTTAAATGAGAAGGCAAATAATTGATTCATTTTTCCAGCAGATTGTGCACAATGAGAAAAGCTAGCCAAATAAGTACATGTGTATCTCACATCCAAGATAGGCGCAAATACCTTTCCTCTCTACTACTGTAATATCAACCAAGGGATGCCAATGTTTCTTCCCTCCTCAAGATTCAAACATAGCACTGGCAGCGTTGAACCCACAACGAGAAACAAAAATACCAGGTTGGAATTTGAACACAGAAAAGAGGTTTCAATGTTGACCACTACCCAAATTAAAGGGGTGTGATACTTCAATCTATATCTTGATCAGAATGATGGGAGATGACTAGTAACATTGGGATCGATGAGCATTTAAAAAAAAGTAGAGATTGATGGATGGTGACTTCACTTGAAGTTTTCATTAAATGTCATGACAATGGTTTAGCTATTGAGTATCACCAACCACAATCTACAAACAAGGAAAGTGTTAAAAAGATGTAATAAAACACTCCTACATTACCTACACCATGCCATCACACCTATCAACAAGAAAACTAGAAATAATCATCAAATTAGGGCCTACTCCTCAATACATAATTTATGTGTAAAGTGAGTTTATGGAGGCTAAGATGAATATCAATGGATAAAATTTACCCCGAATGTGATAGATCCACTTGACACTAACACTTGTGTCCATCTAATAAAGTATATGATTATATCTGTAATCAACTATAAAGTATATGATTATATCTGTGACCAACTACATCAAGAAACATTAGATGTCTAACCCGCCACAAGCATTGGACTCAAAATTCAAACCTGTTATTTATAACATGGACAATGTGTAACACCCCTATGATTTGTTATGTTTTATTGATAGCTCAAATATTTTGTTAGACTATGTTTTATGTTGTGGTTATTCTATCGCTGACAATGGAGCGATGGTAGACTTTATTGATATGATGACACATTATATGCATAATGATTTTGTTAATATGCTTTATGTTTGTATAGATGCTTAGTTGTGATGACATTATTATATTTTTCTATCGTAGTTTAATTGATATATTATCTCGTCAATTGATGTGACATTGTATTGGTGAAGAGAATGGTATTGCATCACTCGCTTGCAAGTGCCCTGTGATTTCCGCGATTCTCTCTTCAGGGTGTATGAATTACTATCTATATACATGTGTGACATTTGCTTGTTTATAGGATTGCAGGTACATGACATTAGCTTCACCTGGTTTCACAAGTCTGAGCATGTCCACTACTCAACAGTAATATTGGGAGATAGTAATGGGCTACATAGTCATACCTTTACCCTAGTACATTGTATCGTCAATTTGAGTTTGGTCTTAGTTTTATCATTGTTGTTCTAGGTATTTTATTATTTTGCAAATTTAATTTGGTAGATTAAATGTTTATTTAATTTAAATATTTAATTAAATGAATTATTGTTGTGAATGCTTTAGAATAAATAAATTAATTAATTAATTTAATTTGGTTATGTTGTTGAGTAAATTTTATTATTAAAAATAAAAGGTAATTAAATAAATAAGAATATTTAAATTGGTTGCAATTAGTAAATTGTTTTATTATATTTAAATGCATGTAAATGGAAAATATCTGAGTTGTTGAGGGAAAAGATATTTTGTTGAAATAACTCTTAGTTAGAAATTTGTTATCTGGTCATTGGAAATTCATTCACGGAGGAGATATTTTTGGGAAAAGTAAAGAAAGTTGTTTTACGGGAAAATTTTTGTATGGGTTGTGGAAAATTGGTGAGGAAATTGTGGATCTCTCTGAGGAAATTGTTTTAGAATTATTTTGTTGTAGAATTCTTGGCTGTGTTTTTTATTGTGTCTTCTAGAATGAGGCAATTACTTTGAAGAAAGCTTTGGCTACATTGGGAATTGAAATTACAGAGAAGCTCGACAACATTTTCTTGAGGCAACATTCTTCTGTAACAGGTTCTTTACTATTTTTGTGAATTTTGTATTGAAAATTTATTTTATTACTGTAATGCAAATTGGAAATGTTTTAGGAAAATGATTTTTCAATACTGTAGAAGTTCTTGTTTCTTTCTTTTAAAAGATTGCCGTGAAAATGAAACCTCTATAGAAAACAATTAAAATCCTCTGTGAAATCTGGTTATTCAAAATAGATTTATATAGAAGGAAATTATAATGGAATTATTGAATCTCTGTTGAATTTAAATAAAAACTTAGAAACCTCTTCCTATGAAAACATAATTTATTCTTTTATAGAAAATAGTAAATTACCATTAAAGATTTAGATCCTTGTAGGGAATGATTTTTAACACAAAGAAAAGTATTTGAGGAATTAGAAAACCTCTGTAGGATTGGAAAACTGAAATAATTGGAAACCTTTGGTAATTAGAAAATCAAAACAGCAGAGAGAGTGTGTCACTAGATTAATCATAACTTGAAATTTACGAACTGGGTAGGGGTGAATTTTTTATATGTTTTAGACGACTTGATTACGCACCGTTGCAGAGAAACCCAGATCCAAAAGCAAAATTTATTAAAGAAGAAACATACCAATTTTATGATTAGGATTGTTCAAAAATTGTAAATTGTAAATTTATATATTTATTTATTTGTTTAAAAATATATATTAGAAAAATTGGATATAATTTTAGAATATTTCAATGTATTTTTAAATAGGTGCATGCACATGCACAATTAGATATTTTAAAATGAACATTGGAAAAAGAATAATTAGATTATGTAATTATAAAATATATATATATATTTATATATATATAGTTATTTAAAAGGGATATTTATTTAAATGAATATTATATTGTTAATTAATACATGCAATGCACAAGTAGGTGTTTTATAATAAATTGATTTTATTTGAAAGATTAAATATTTAATTAAGGAAATTGAGCTAAGTATTAAAACAATTGGGATTTGGAAGTGAAATATTTAATTGTTTCGTTGTTAGTTTATTAAATTGAAATAGTGTTTTTTATTATGTATTTTAATATGCAAGAATTGATTGTAATGGATTTAGGAAATCCGAAGGATAGTACTTGTTATTTTCTTCAATTGTATTTGAAAAACACGTGTTTCTGTAATTGTGTACTGGGGGGAAAGTATTTGTCATTTTGTGAATTTAAGTCTTCTAGAGTTGTAATTGTGAAAGGGTTGTGGTAACTTTAGTTCACCCTTTGAGTTTCTTGGGTAGTGCACGTATTGGGTTTCTATATTGCACATCCATCGAGATGTGTTACCTTTTGAGGTGTATTGGTTTTTGTTATCAGTTCTTAGTGCACTATCTACCTTGACATGTAATTTGAGTTATGTGTTGTCGATAGGGGAGTGGCTTTTAGTGAGGGCCAGGACACAAAGTGGTCCTAGGACAACTCATGTGGGATTCAATATAATCAAGTGGGAATTAAATAATCTATTAGCTTAACACATATAACAAGATATTTAGCCTCGCTCATTGGCTCAAGGGCTTGTACGAGACTTGAGATGAGTCGGGAAGGCCTGGAATGGCAAAATCGTTATCTTGTTTTCTCGAAAGATAACCAATTCCGCATTGGTGTGCATGTGGGGCCGGAATCGTAAGAGGTTACCAGGATAACCCTAGAGGGGGGCTGGGACCTAGGAAGATCTCCTTTGGATAACCAATGCAACCTTTGTGATGACACTCCTCCTATGTCAACAGTCAGTTTACTGTATTGTGTTGGTAATTCATTTTGTGATTCTGGAAGCAATGTGACCCTAGTTCTTGTTTATCTATTCTGTGAGTATTTTTGTATATTGCCTGTGTCTAGAGGTAATAGGTTGTCTTGGTTTCTTGTTACTATCTCCTAGCATGGGGGCTGGGCCTACGGGTACCAGATGGTTGGGTGGCGTGCATCTTACACTTTGAGTTTCTCTTCTTATTTGTGATGGCGAGATCTTCTTGTACAAGGAGCTCGTGTGGTTCTCTAGAGTTGTTCTTCTCCTTCTTCATTGTAACTGTGGATCTATATGTATAATTGTAATACCTCATTTGTATCGAGGTGAACCTTTGTGATATAATTGTAAAATATTATGATCTATTCATTATTGGATTTAATGGTGTTGTATCAGTGGAAATATTTTTAATACATTTCTATGTGTTAGCTTTATCTTATAATGGTTTAATGCTTTGTTGTAAGTTGTATCTTAAGTTTAAAATTCATATGCTATGGTTGGTTAAATTTTATAAGTAATGGTGTTCACATGTAGGCGCATTACGTAGCCTAGAGGATGTATATGGTTAGAGTAGGATACTTTACTCATCTTGTTTTAATTTTTAAGAAAAAAAATAGTTGTGCTTCCACAGTATTGCATAGACCTCTAGGTTGCGGGACGAGGTTTTACACCATGTCCCTTTGTAACTAGTCATAGCTATAGATAACTAATATATTATTTCAAGAATTGTGTTTGAAAAAATATAATCTTACACACTAGGCATACAACGGTGTTTTTGAAATGCACTAAACATAAAATGATGTTTTCAATCAAAAAAATACTAAGCAATTATTTTGAATTTGAAAGGTGAATTAATAGGACTTTAATAGAGGTTCAGCCTCTTAAGTACACATGGTCGACCTTCACACTGCAGTACTCAAACTATCCATGCCATGCTTACAAGCGGGTGTGTCTAATAAAATCAAGTGCTTGTCCCTAGGGATCAAATCCTTGCCTCCATGTAGTCTATAGACTGACTTTGCATGCAATCAGGCTATTGAGATGTTGTTACTCATTGTGTTATGACCATGTTGGTTTAAAGTTGTTGCCAAAAATTCTAGTGGAAGAAACTTGAATAAAAAATACAAAACTCTGTAATAACTTGCTTATGGCAGGTGCAAACCATTATCTTATAAATTATTACAAAGACATAATGTTATGTATGTTGTGGCTTTGTGCATTCAATTTAATTGGAACCCACAAAACTGGTCCCCGCTTCAACAAAAACTTGATAAAATGATTACCATTAAAACACTCTAGACATAACAACACAAAAGGTGAGAGAAGATACCCAAAAAATCAAGGATGGTTGAGAGAAAATGCACCGACAATCAAAATGGTTGAGAGAAAAATTTACTCAAAATGCGGAAGCATAGACAAGGAACATTAGAAAAACTTAGCAAAAATTCAAAGCAATTGACCACAGATCTGAAACATAGGCTAAATGTGGGAACATCTATTCACTACCCATTCCTTCGCTTTTTTTATGCTCAGGCTGCATGAAGACAAAACAAATGGGAACCTAGATGTTAACTTGGTCTGCAAGACATCATAGAATGAAAATAAGCTTTATTGAGAGTTTCCAATATGTTGAGATACATGTTGGGCGCGAAAATGTGAGCAACATTTAAGCCTCATGCCAACATGATCAACACACAAGAGAATTAGCCAAGTTAGAAAAGACAAATCAAGCTCTGTATGAAATTCTTGATCACATTAAGATAAGAAAACATGATAAAAAAAGCACACAAAGAAAGCATACAAGTATGTAAAACTATTTAAAATGGACCAAACCTCAATCCCATAGGGGGATTGGTGCTCCTTTGATGTGAAAAGAGAGCTCTTTTCCAATCCCTTGTGATGAGCTTCCAAAATGGTGAAAAAGACTTCAAAATCTAATGAAGATGCAAAGATGAGTGATGAAGTACAAGATGAATGTGCCTATAGTGAGAATGCTAAGATTGTGGATGGATTTCAAGTATAAGTGGCTTATATAAATATAGGTTGAAGGGTTGAAAAATGGAGAAATGATAGGAATGTGGGACGAAAGGAGATTCAATAAGATTGTGACACTTATCATAAATCTAATGGGTGAAGCAGGACCACATTTTGGAGAATGTGCATAGTTAATGCATGTGGTTGAGATATAAGAGAGGTGTAAGAGAGATTAATGCATTTGTAAGAGGCATTAAATGAATGTGGTTGAGATGTTTTGGAGGGAAATTATTTGGGAAAGAAAGTCAAATAAATGGAGTTAATGAAAGAATATTCCCTTAGAATATGCCTTTGTGAGGGAAAATGAGATAATTAGTTAAATAAAAGAATTGATTTACATGTGCAAGTGGGTTACTCAATTAGGGGTTTAGGCTTGACCTAGGTTGAGTCAAAAGCTATAGGATAGGTAATGATGGTTAGGGGTTAATTAATTCATATTAATTAACTTGAAGGAATTAGGGGATTTGACATTTGATTTAATTAATTTGATTTATTAAATCAAATGAGAGGACTTTGGGGATTTGATTCATTTAAATTTATTTAATCAAATAGGATGAACATTAGTGAATTAATCTAATAAATTACTTTATTTGATTAATAGAGGAATTTGATGTTAGTCAGATTTAAATGCATAATGTCAATTAGGATTAATTGCATATCTATAGATAAAAAAATAGACCATCAACAACCCAACATCATCAGCTACCTTAAAGTTAAACAAGACTTCCATTGCTACAAAGAACAGGTTTTGAAGGGAACCTAATACCCTCTACAATTAGGTTTTAATAGGGACCAAAAACCCTAACAAATATTAAAAAATTCTGAGTCAACCAAGCAACAAACACCCTACAATAGCTAGACTGCAACATACCATCTTCTTAGTATAGGCAACACTAAGCCAAATTGACTCCCCGCCATAATAGAGGAGTTAGAGAGAACCATTGAGCACTGGGGACCATCAATCTTCATACAACACCATCCTACTTGATTCTCCAACCCATACTCTACCTCTATAGTAGAGAGCTCCCCTCTATAGGAGAGGAATAAGTGAGAACCATTACAACCAAATTCACCACCCTCTTGCACATATAAGCTTCACCTCAATAGGAACCAACAAAAGAGAAAAAAACTTCCCACCACAACTACAATATCTAACTCCACCTCAATAGGAGAGGGCTTTGCCTCAACAGGAGTAATCTTGACCTCAATAGAAATCAACTATAGAACCCAACAGAAAGCAACCACTCCAGTAGAAATGACCATCACCTCCTCCTTTGGATTCAAGAGGACTTAGTACTTGAGGAAAGACTTTGACAACACCACCAACAATAATCTAGATTTCTTAAAACACACAATATTTTGGGAGAGAAGATATAACTTTATACACTGCCCAACCAATAGCTATAAATTAGGAAAATGGACAACAAAGGCTACCACCATCTCCATGAATGATAGGGGCATAAATAAGCACAACCTATCTAGAACTGAGAACAACCCCTTCAACAAAAGAAGCTCAAAAAGAGTAGCAAGCCAAACATCCCACAAAGGAAAAACTCCATTAAACACCAAGCACTAGGAGACCTCAAGGCAGACCAAGATAACCTGACAGCAAAGCAACCTAAAAATAGTAGCAAAAGAGGGGGCCAAAAAACCAAAGGGAAAAATATCACCTAGCAAAAGCCATTAAACTAGTCCCAAAGACCACAATGAACAGAGACCCAAGCCCAAAGCGAATACAAATAGACAAGACCCAAGAAGGAAAGGGGAGTCCACACAAGAAGAAAACTAGGAGTGGGTCATGCCATAAATCACACTAGCTACCCCAACATGCTAGTTAGGGAAAAAGGAAGGCCAAAAAATATCCACAAAGACAACTAATGAGAAGCACCACCAATCCCCAAAAGGAAAACCAAGAGCTACCATCGAGCACCAAGAGTTAAATCCCCCAAAATAATGCCACAAAACAAACAATGGACAGATACCAAAGGGACCAAGGAGAGCCAAGAAGGAAGGAGTCAAAAAATAGGCCAACAAGAAAAACACACTAGCTGCCCCAACATGCTGATCAAAGCCAAAAATAAGCCACTACACAAATACCAACCTATAATTCCCAAAATTTTCTACTAAATTACAATTAAGGACAAAACACAAATTTCAAATTTTGCTCACATATGCTTACAAAACTCTCAATTTGCTACCAAAGCAAGCACTACAAGAAAGCATACAACTTTTGACCAATCATAAACTATAATATTTTAGTTAGATAACTAAAATTACTTAGACAATCATGGTTGGGGTTCAAAGGGAGACATGAAATTCACTTCATGGAGGTAATCTTAGTTAGTTCTACTAACTTGTTAATTATAATCTAAAACATAATTCAAGTCACATGTTAAAAAAATAAAATATATCAATAATAACTCAAAGTAATAATGATATAACAAGTCTTAGGGGCCAGACCTATTCCTCAAGGGCTCATCTCGGATGGCCTTTCCTATGTAACATTTGTGCAGAGACTCCGTAGTTTGACAACTTGAGTTTTCTCCAACTCATTTTGATTGACCAAACAAAAAGGGGTATATCCACTAGGTTTCAAATGATGACTCTACCTCATTCACAATCAAATGGACACAACACTAAACTTCACTATTTTGTAAAAATTCAACACATGCTTCATATATTGATGTTTTTCTATACTCTTGAGGTATCTCCCTCTATATTTTGGTTTAAGAAATAGGGTAATAAATCTCATATAGTTCATTTGTTACACTTTTAATTTGAGTGAATCACTTGCAATGCCTCCTTAGTGTAGAATAGCTCTTGTTAATACCTGCATGTATATTTGATGAAGCTGGCAAGTGCAAAACAATATAATGGTTCAAAACATACTTTGGTTAACAATAGAGCCATTAACACAAGTAACCTTATCATTATATTCTAATATAATAGAATTGGAAGAACTAGCTAGCAACAAGGGTTTGTTCAAATGATATACCTTTCGATCTTACACCTCTAGAGATTATAAGAATAAAACTATACATATGCTTATTCCATTAGCACAAATTAACTTCTAATAGACATCACATCATTGCCATAATATATTAACTTAATAATCAAGTAATATTTAAACAAACTATTGCTTACAACTTAATAACTCAAAGTTATAAAATCACCCATTACTAATTTAATTACTAATCTATGAAAATACATTCAAGGATCATTCAAAATGATAACGACAATATGATAATGATATTTGAATTATACATTATAACCATTATAAATGATAACCAAAACAGTGATCCATATTCCAAAGAATGGAAACCAATATGAGTGAAATCTTGGGACAATAATTTTAGAGTGTTGAGATATTGACATCAAAGGGTAAAATCCAACGTTAATTTGGGTAGTAATTCAAGTATGAGTTACATGGATAATTAAGTTGTATAATTTACACCATTATTAATATTTTATTGAAAGACACTAATATTATTGTCCAATGCTAATGTTAATACCCAAACTGTTTTGCATATTATAATTGATTTACTTTAATGTTTGCTAAAGTCTATTTGAAGCTAAATTCTACTATATAATAATATTAATAATAAAATTATTTACATATTACCATTAACCTTAGTAAGAAATATTAATATTTATATCTGCATTTAAATATCCTTGCGTAGAGGTTGCACAACTCCTAGACGTTGTTACTACTTTTACATCCACTGAGGGAAACACATCAAAATGAGAGTTACCATTAACCTAGGAAAGCCAATTGAGAATGTGCTACTGACACGTAGGTGTGAAAGCATTTATTAGCCGATAGGCTATTATACTGGGGAAACCCCACCGGGATTTCCAGCAGTCTGACGCCGGAAACCCCGGTGGTGCCCGACAATTGCACTTGTGTACAACCGTTTGCCACTGATTTATCAAGGGGATTTTATATTAGTTTATCCACTGCATGTTTTTCTTCGATGCAAATTGGAGAGTAGATTATATGAGGAAAGCAATTATTACTTGTCTACTTAAACAGGCTTCACTACGCAGCACCTGTTTATAGGCTGGGTCCCACTTGTTTTAAGTTTGTGAAAAGGAGAGATAAATATGGAAAAGATATACAGATGATGTAAGTTTTTTAATTAGAATCCAAAATAGTAAATGATTAGTTGTTATTATGTGAGGGTTCGAAAAAAAAAATTACTTTCTAATTTTTTTAATTTTTATTTTTAACATTTTATTTTCATATTATATTTAAACATTATTTGGATTTAATTGTTTTTATTATTTATTTTATTTTTTCCTTGTGTGTCAAGGTTTCCACCATCACCTTATATTTGGATCATGTCTTAGGTTAAATAATATAATGCTTGTAAATGAAATTGAAGAACATATTGTCAAAGATGTGAACACTACCACTTAAAAGAAAAGATTATTTTCATTGTGATCATGCTCACATTACAAACATATATATAGACACATTATTGCTCTCATTATACAAATGCTTAGAACATATCTTTCTAATTCAA
Source organism: Sequoia sempervirens (assembly GCA_007258455.2). NCBI lineage: Eukaryota > Viridiplantae > Streptophyta > Pinopsida > Cupressales > Cupressaceae > Sequoia > Sequoia sempervirens. The sequence continues at coordinate 147,340 of VDFB02382884.1, forward strand.
ATACTAATTCGAGTAAGGATGAAAATGATATATGAAAAAATAAATAAAAACAAATAAAAATAAATAAAATAATTTATATAATAAATAAAATAAAAATGATTCTTTAAAAATCAATTTTTAATAAAAAATATATAATAAATAAAATAAATATTTAACTACAAAATAACTTATATATCCTATAAAAATAAATAAAATAATTTACATAATAAATAAAATAAATAATAATTTATATAATAAATAAAAATAAAATAAAATAAAAATGATTCTTTAAATATAGTAAATTATTAATAAAAATTAAATTTATATAATAAATAAAATAAAATAAAAAAATTTATATACTAAATAAAATAAAAATGATTCTTTAAATAAAATAAATAAAATAATATAATAAATAAATTTTAATAAAAATAAAATAATAATAAATAAAATAACTATTTAATCCACAAGATAACTTTATATACTATAAAATAATTAGTCAATAGGATATTATTTGGGAACTCACTCTGAT
>VDFB02382885.1:0-27895 GCA_007258455.2 Sequoia sempervirens
AACCCTGACCTAACAATGTGTTGTACGCTTTCTTCTTTAATGAAATGACCACAAAGTTCAACAAAAATGTTTGGGTTCTGATAATTACCTTTTGTCCTATTAAAACTCCAAGTACCTTAATACTTTGTTGATTTGCACCCACCAATTGAAAATTTGGCGACCAAATGGTCGGCTTGCCAAGACTTCTCCAAGTGTCTTTTGGACCAAACCCACCATCAACAATTGTATTAATGGGATTCCTTACAAGGATTTTCATATTCACCACTCTTGGTTTCTTTGTTGTGTTAACTATCAATAACATTGGATCAATCACTTGGTCACCCAAGAGCAAAGGTTTAGTTATTGGTTCTTCATTCTCACCAAATTCTAATTAGATCATAGCAGGCACCATCTCATTCTCCCTTGATACAATAGCATTTAGAAGTTCAAGAATACTTTGTAATAAATCCACTACATTTACTAGTACAATAGCTTGAAGTAACTATCATGCAATATTTTTCTCAGATTGTAATTGATTTGTTACCGTACTTGCATTTGCATTTGAGTGGTGTCGTTCGTTATCCATAGCATTTTCCATTTCGTCCCTTGCTTCACTAAGCCTTTCTTTTTTTGTACGTGGGTCTAGGTACACAGCTTTCTTTGCTTGGGCACAAGTAATGGGCAATACTTCATTATACCTTACATTAGTCATGTTGACACTGGCCTTTTGCTTTGGACACTTTGTGTCTTCACGATTTCCAAGTCCACACCATTTGCACAATAATTGCACTTTGTCTTGCTTGTTTTGGCAATCTCTCGCAAAGTGTTCTTCCCATTCGCTACATTGTCATCATTGTATAATAGGGCATCATTTGGGGTCATATTGTATTTGGCTTCGTCCTCCTCTTTGATTTTGATAACCGCCTAGAGATGCATTATGTGGCTTTGATAGAGTGGACTCCTCTCCCTATAGAAAGAGTACTTGTGTACTCATCTTCAAATTGTATGGGCACTCCTTTATTGAATGACCCATAACCTAGCAAATCTCACAAAACATCTTTTTAAGACAATTACCTTTTGTGTGCCCCACAATTTTGCACTCAATACGCCATAGTTCTTTGTTGGTTTCTTTCTCACCTTCAATTCTTTCATCATTCAGAGCATGTCCATCTAAAGTGATTGTACTATTCCTAATTCGTCATCGCTATTGACATCCAAACTTCCATCTTCGTTTGTTTTTCTTTTACTACATGAGGACATTTTATCTTCACTTTTTATGCCCATCACTCGATTGTAAGCATCGGCATACAATGACAAATGCCACTTTCATTTTTTTCCTCAACAAAGGAATTAATCCCTCGATAAACCATCTTTTCTCCTATCCATTGGTTGGCTAGCTTTCTAGTTTCACCAGTAATTCCTTGAGCCTAAAATTATAGGCTCGTACATTCTCATGCTTTCCTTGTCTAGTATTGTAGATCTCCACTACAATTTAATTGTCGACTCTCAGGAGTTTGAATTCCTCTTGGAATGATCTTTTCAATGCATCCCATACATTTTTATGAGTTGCTTCCAATTTTGTGTACCAAGCTATGGCTATCCCTATGAGAGTTGTTCAAAATGCTCTCAACCAATATGCTCTATACTCTTGACCATCACCATTTTCTACCCAAATTGTCTCACATGTCTTACAATGCCTTATATGGTCCTCTGACCCGTTTCCTATGAACTTTGAAAATTTCTACCACTCTACATTCAGACTTGCTGGGGGAGTCACCATCTTGGTTCCCTGTTGCACTCTCTATGACAATAACCTAGTTGGAGAGTTTTGATTTGTACATTCTCCTACGCTTTGGTGGGTTCTCATGTGCTTTCCCTTTTTTCTGACCTTGATGGTGCGAACAGCTCTTTGGCTTGATCGGCGAGGTCGGTGTATGCTTCATCAAGGAGCAATAGGTGTCATGCTATTTCTTCCCACTCTCCCTTCATGCATTCTCTTGTCATTAAAGTTTTTTTTTCTCTCCTAACTATGACTTCTTCCACTATGGATTTTGTTCTTGGGTGGACTCGGGCTTTCCCTCATACACCCTTCGCCTTCTTCAACTTCAACCCTCAATCATCTCCTTTACTTTGACCACGTCGTGGTCTCTTCCCGTCTTTATTAGGGTCTAAGGGCATGAATCTCTCAAATCTGACATGATTTCTTTAAGACAACGATACCAAATGTGTGTTGCTCTATTTGATAAATTAAATACATAAATTAATAATAGAGATGACAATGTATACTAGATACATGCATAAAATATATCTTTATTCGTTCATGAAATTATTACAAAAGAAGACCAAAGATGGTCAACCAAGGATCAGAGTTGATCTAACTACATGATCATACTCTCCTTAGCGATACACAATGCATTTAAAGGACACAACAATTGCCAAGAAGAACACAATTGTCAACAAACTGACACTTATAACTAGTCAAAACTGACAACTAATTAATACAAACAATTAATACATAGTCGAATAACCAATATTATTGAAGCATAATAATAGACATTGTACACTGACTACACTTATTACTTTTGAAATTTGAAGGCATTTGAATATCATAGAGGTATATAGGGCAAATAAAAATGAGAACTTAGTCCATGAAATGTCGAATATTGATTTTTGTTGTTTATGTTCAAACTTCATATCATTGATTACATTGCATAATGCATGCTTCATAGTGCATATATAATAACTAAATGTTGACAATTTTCAAATTTTCACTTACAACCTAATTTGTACAAGTCAATCAAATTAAATGATGTTAAAAAATTAAAATGTTGGAGATGAAAATGTATTTTTGGGTTATTCAACTATGTTGAACTACTTCTAAAGTATGTTGCATGTGTGTCAAATGTAAAGTTGTCCCTATTCAGCCGTAGCCTTGGTTCCATGCAACGTGTGCTTCAAGTGGCAACCAATTGCTTAAGCGTAAACAAATTTGTTGAGTATGGAGTGGAAGGGGTAAAAATAAAGCAATGTGTAATGGTCACCATTGATTTTGTTAAAAATTTATTTGTTTGCTAATGGTTTTGTTTTGTTGATTGTAACGCTTGTTGTTTCATGTGTTTTGCATCATTCGCAAGAGTGCATATAGGCAACGAAACATGAACATAAAATACAATAAAGAACCTCTTTTCAAATAGATTCATAACAAGACATTGAAACAATGAAGACTATAGAAGTTTCAAACTTAAAGAAATGTATATCAGATCTAGTACAAATGCATTGCAAACCTGATTAAAACCAACATAGTCATCTAATTCATCATACATTGCAAGCTTTCATCATGGAGTGAACATATACATACAGAAAACCTTCTTAGACTCCGTCACTACAAGAAACAGCAATAGACACCCCGAAAATGGGCACTATTTTAGACCTTTGTAGTAGCAGACATGAACTTCAGCATACCCAAAAATGGCATGGCTCCCAGGAAAAGGCAACTAGGCTCTAAAAATCAATGCTTCGCCAATAAATGCAAATAAATACTTGAAATGGGGCGCCCAAATATGAAGAATCCAATAAGCAAATACCCAAAACGGAAGACCAAGTGTGCACAAAGCTATTAATGGATTTCACCTTCAGCCACAGTCAAAAAGAGGGTTTCCAAAATTCTGGAAATGCAAATCAAACCTCATAAAAAAGTTTCAAATCTCCTCCAATCACCACCAATAACAAAGCCAAGAATCAAACACGCCAAAATCTTTGAACCCACATCAAAACACTAAGAAAATTTTCATTATTCATCCCCAAAAGTGAAGAAAATCAAGAACTCTGTAAACACAACGGTGATCCCTAAAGTAGAACAACTCCAACCAGCTAGGGTGGATCTCTCACCACCGAAACCAATGCTAGAAAAGAGGGTTTTTGTCCTCAATCAGCTGCAATCGAAATCTGGAATCATTCCGGTAGAGTCTCCTTAAGTTGCCAGAATATCCATATCTCCAAATGAATAAATAGAGAAAGGGACAGAAATTAGGGCAACATCATTTTGAATTCACTTTTCCCTCCAAACCCCACGCCCCCTTCATGAACTTTTTTATTTTATTTTATTCAAAATACCTCCCTTGGGCGTCTATACTCATAAGGAAACTATTTCACTTTTGTTGCCTTCTAAAACAATGTTTAGTCATTACACTAGGCCCTAAGGTACTTTTTACATGACCCCCTAACCCCTTCACTTAAGTTAAAGAAACATTATTAGAATAACTTAAATGAGAAATACAAATAATAATTAAATCGAACCTTAGCCATGCCAGCGCCCAAACTGGAAATAGACACTACTAAAGTAGCCTTGCCTAGGACCAGTTACTGAAAATAGACTTACTATTTATAGCAATTGCTAAAAATAGTAAATACTCCAAATCACAAAACTGGCACAAAACAATAGAGATCACCTGACAACTGCCACACATTGCCCAAACAGGAAAACCTGCACTGCACTGCTCGCAAGACCAGTTACTAAATATAGTACTTACTAAAAATAATAAGTGAGTCAAAACCAAACTAGCCTAAATAAGGACACCAAAAATAGAGACATTACAGTCCTCCCTTCCCAAAGATTGCTTGTCCTCAAGCAATGCCATCAAGCTCCAGAAACAAGTTGATCCACATTGAAACCAAATGAGCTACCAAGGTGCCAAGTTAGCCTAGGAGCTATGTAATTATGAGGTAATCTGCTGTCCCAACCATGAATGCAAGTTGGAAGTAAGAAATAACAACTGTTTGCTACCAGAACTCTCATCCAACACTAAACTTGGTTTGCCAATCCTATCATTCCCTTCATCTGGAACCATAAACTGACTCTGTCAAGAGGCTGAATGGATAAAAAAAAAAAAATTCTTGCAACTGTCCAAGTCTGAAATCAATAGCTCATGGTCTGATTTTTGAAAAATCAGCTCCCAAAAATATGAGCAATAGCTGCAACACTAAGAATCTTCAACCTGAAAGAAAAAACTGATCATTATCTTAATGGTAAACACCTTTCCAAGAATCGTCAACCATGTAGAACTCCAAATTTTGCTCAAAATCTCTTTCCAATCCCCTTGTATGAACATAAAAATTTACTCATAAGGTGGCTGTATAAAGGGATAACAGCAGCATATTTTTTGCCTTTTTGGTCCACAACCACCCAAGGTATGCTTCTTCCAACACCATTTGTATCCAATAACCCATGTTGAAAGTCCTACGCATAGATACTCCTCTCTAAATTGGCTCCACTACGCTGAGGCTACACCACTCTGATCATAACTACCTGACCGTCAAGCTCAAGTTGCATTCCCTCTCCTGGACCCTTGAAGAGTAATCACCATTAAATCCTATACTATAATACCCGAAAGGACTGAAGTCCTCACCAAGTGGCATATCCTGCCAAGGCATCTCAAATAAGTCCAAAGCTGCAATCTCCCTGCCAAACTCGATCCTGGGCAACACGAAGTATAATCTGCACAATCCCAAAGGAAAAACCTCAACATATCTCCTCGCATTACCCCAGAAGTGATACCATTGATACCAATCAATCCCTAACTGGAAACCGATAACGATAGTATCATCCCTAGAAACATACATCACGTTAATGCCATCCTGAACATTGACCAATAACCTCTAATTGATACCTAATCCCTTGGTGTCATGATGCTCATATCAAGCACACCAACTCATCCAATCAACTGCAATCATCATATTATCAACAAAAGACATACACTAAAATATACACCCTTGATTTTTTTCAATTTTTTGCAACACTTCAACAATTGCACCTATCAGCGTTAGCCAAAATCAAACCAGCTGATGAAAGCAACCCTACGCCAAGAATGTACACTAGGATCCCAATGTTGGACAAAGTGTGAGCATATGGCGTCGGGGATCGTTAGTCTCCAAATTGAATAAAGTACAATGCTGGAAAGTAAAGTTTATGCAACTCAACCGCGTATTTCAGCAGGAATGAATTGACGGCTCAGCCAATCAACAAATGAGATATGCAGTACAGAAAGTAAAGACGGCGAGGCCTATCTCTTCCACCAAACGGTGGGAATGGAAAATGCTTATGCAAGAAAAGTAAATAGAGCGGCAAGGCCTACTCTCTTCCACTAAAAGTGGGAATAATAAAGATTTTGCAGAAGTATTAAAGAGATGCTCAGTACTACTGAATCAGCATTACAATGTAGATTAGAACCCTACAAGAGCCAAGTATTATAGATGTCCAAAGTGTTGCTGCTACGCCCTTAATATTGGTGTACATCGGGTTATGAATAGTCGGCTTGTGGCTATCTTAACTCCTAATTAAGTCATGTTATCATTATTATATTATTATTTAGTTGGTTAGATCGGTCTAGGCCTTATATAGGGGTGTCTACGTCTGCCTAGGTGATATCCTAGGCATAAATAGGTATATATAGGAGGTTGTGAGTCTTATTTTATCATGATATGGTGAAGTGTGTTCTCATTAGAGATATTTGGAGGTTTGCCCCCTCGAAGTGGCTTGTTATTCTTAGTTATTATCAAATATTTGCAGCATATTTCATATCATATTTTTCTATTGTGCAAGTTATTTCATAATAGTTGCAAATGATATAGAATTTTTCTCCAACTCCAAATGACTCCCAAACATGAAAAATAAGCCCAAAAACTCCAATCTGATATAACAGACCAACAAACTGAAATCACACACCAACAACTAGAAAACTCACTAAAATGTCCATAACTCACTCAAAACTCCACCAAAACACCTGAAACAAAATGCTAAATAAGCCTAAGGAGTAAGCGACCAAGCTAGGACAAACAAATCATTGCAAACATGAGCTATTATTTTAAGCACGCTTCCGAAGACAGCTCCTAGGCATGGTACAGCCTCCCAGGAGGGGCAACTAGCTTTATAAAATCCAAGGCTTCACCAAAAAATTCCAAACTTAGCAAACAGGGGCGCCCAAGGCCTAGGAAAAGACAAAGCATCTACCCAAAGCAAACAAAATTCACTCTCAAACTTATGTTTGAAAATCACTTTCAGCTCCACAACAAAATAGCAACCTGTAAATTGACAACACACCCAAAAGACATAAGAAAACTTCAAATAACTTCATCCCAATGAGCTCCATATGTTCTTCAGTGTAAAGAATAGCCTTCTCACTTAGCTAGTTGATATCTTTCAAGCAAGAAACTAAGTACAAGCTAGGAGGTATGCATTCCTTGAAGCAATTCAGTCACCATTTTGGCAACACTTCGTTATAATTCTTCATGGATGAGAAACAAAGAGCTCAGCACTCTTATTTATAGCCTTCTGTCTCCAAATTCAAATTTCAAACTCCCTCTGAGTGGGATGCCTAAACCAAATTCAAATTCACTTTGCAATATTCTCCAAATTAAATTTCATTTCACCTCTTTCCCAAGTCGTCCATCACATGAAGACAAATAAACTTTATTAAAATTCCAAATAATATTCAAAGTTAGGCGTCCAAAGTATAAAGTGAAATATATTAATAAAAATCACTTATTTCTCCTTAAGGCATCCACCAAGCCTTAATACTATTTCACTTTATAAAATATTTTACTCAACAAAGGAGACGCCCATCACAAGCTGAAGACCTGCCAAAAATAGCTCAGAAGTGTTGAGGACCAAAACTGCACAAACTAATTTGCCTGAATTAGCCTTTGCACTGGCCCGCTAAAAACCTACTAAAAATAGCACTTACTAAAAATAGCATACTAGTAAAAATAGTAAGTGTGTCCAAATGCATTTTACCCATATTTTGAGCAGCTGTCACAACTTACTAAAAATAGTAAGTCCAGAAAAGTCCTTTGATTCAGTTGCATGTCACACCATCACAAAGCTCTCCGAAAACCCACAAGGAATCTAGAATCAAAACTTAAAAACTCCAACATGCAAGCCTCTAAGTCCACCAAAACATCCTCCTAAAAAATAGAAAACCCTAATTTTTGCTTCCGACTAGCCTACGGGCCTCCGAAATAGGCTAATGGCCAACTACATTGATCACTGCTGAGAAAGGGACATTACATACACATAAACAACTGAAACTGATTATAGTCACTATCACTCATACAAGAGAGAGCTAGAAATAACTATTCTAATTCTGTCAATCCTCCCACAACCCGCTGCCCTAAAGCTTGTAAGCTCTCAAAGTCCATCTACTCGTAAACGGAGTGTGCCATAATCAATGCTGAAATACTAGGGCAACAATTGTTATTAAAAATTGCCCTTGAAAACATAGGGTATGTAAATGTGGGATTGACCCAAGGAACTCCTCCACTAACCACATCACCTCCTCTAACCAACACCAATTGAGAATTACTCCACTGCTGAGCTAGGGGAGTTGGCCAATCCAACAGCATAATATCATTCATTGTCCTATGTAGGCTGATTGGAAAATGGGCAGCGGTACCAATCCTCAAGTTGTGTCCACCATTCTAACTCTAACTCAACATCTCACAATTTGAAACTACACTTGGATCCCAAATCATGTGATTATCACCAATTTCCACACTAGAATCAAAAAGAGCTCCATCATCCAACTCAAAGAGTGGATTATCATAAGTCACATCAGCATCTACCTCAAACAAAGGATCATCCATAAACTGAAGACTATCCTCTTGCTGATCTAGACTTTCTTTTTCTGATTTCTTAGGACAATGGACTAGATCATACTCCTCCTAAATGCAATCAAGCTCCTTCATTACCTATTTGATCTCCTTTCCCCTTTCTTTGCTTTCCTTCTCCCGAAGTTGTTAAGTCTCATAGAGCTGATTATTCGCTTCAAGAAGTGCCTCTTGGACACTTTCCAAAGCAAGTTTTGTGGAATTAAGCTCAATGGTGAGCTCACTAACCTCTTCCTTTAACTACTTAGTCATGGGAAAAGTTTCATCTGCAAACTTGGAAGCTACATCTCTATCATGCAACATGTCTAAAAAAATTGTTTTGATTCCCTCCATAGAACTTTTAATCATGTGCAAATCAGCAAAGGGAACATTTTGTTCATGTTGGTTTCTTGGTGTCATGAAGACGAATTTCTCAACAAGTCTTCTAATGTCATCCAACCTAGATAAAGTGTGCACTTCATTTTCCATGGACACCAAAAACTGATTTTTCCAATCATGTTTAGGCAAGAGTAGCACATTGTTGTTATGTTGCATGCAAAAATCAGAACTTTCATACCTGTTATCAAAGCTTCCATGGCTGTCCCAAATTACCTATGCCTCTCCCTGATCATCCTCAAAAGAAGATTGTGAATCCAAACCAACAAGGCTGCTAGGTCCTTGCTTAAGATCAGCTAAATGCAATGTGAAATCAGATTTGTTCTCAAGTTCAAGAAATCAGATTTGTTCTCAAGTTCAAAAACAACATCATCAATGCCATCTATGCCATCATCCTTGCATAACTGTGGAGTTGAAGTTGGAACAACACTATAGTCAAAAGAAAATTCATCCCAAATAGTTCCTTGTCATACTTAGCTGCCATCACACCCAGATCCCATGTGTTAAAAGGCTGATTGCTTTGTTCATTGTGCTCCTCCTGTGATGTTGTCTCTCTGAATAAATCATTCTCCAACTCACCACTACACATGTCAACATAAGTATCTCTCTCCATAAGCTGGCCCTGGAAGTCAAAACCAAAACCACCTATATGTCTTCATCATTGTTTTTGTTTTCAAAGCCTCATCTATTTTGCCTTCAACAAGACCATCATCCAAAGATGTGTAAATGATCTCTACATTGCCAACCTTGGTACTAGTGTCTACAAATTCACTGGATAGCTCTAGAGATGGATTTAAACCTGCAGTCATGTCTTTTTCCTCATGCACAATCTCATCAATAGAAGTTGCATGCACTTCTAAGGAATTGTCATGGGGCTTTGTAATACATGCCTCTTGATTGATGAGGTCTGCTTCATAGGGAGGTTCTAATAGTTTGTCTTTCTCACATTCAGGCTCATCTCTAAAAAATTTTGTTCTTGTCATGTCAAAATCAGCAAGCTCCTTCATAACCACCTTTTTTGCCTTAGACTCTTCCTTTTCTTTCACATGGGTTTCTTGAAAATCTCCTTTCTTCCTTGACCTTCTTATGTAGTTAATCAAACCCTTTTTGATAGGGTCCCTCCATACAACGAAGTCCAAGAAAGCTTCAAAAGAAACGTGATCTCTGATCTCATTAGGAATTTCCTAATATTTATCAATAATTTTGGGAGCTTCACTTTCATAGTTGACTCTTTCCTTCTATAATCTTTTCAACAGCTCTGGGATAGGGTCTTCTTCCTTCGATATAAATTCAAGTGGCCAATCCATGTTTTCACTTAACAAGCCAAAGAACCAAGAAAAACAACTGAGATGCTTCTCCTGAAGGTGAATTTACCAACACACATGCAAGTGCCGATCACTAACCAGCAACTGAAAAATTTGATAAGGTTTAGCTTCCCAACAGGCTAGCAGGAAAACTTCACTCTGATACCACTATAATGGTCACCCTTGATTTTTTTTGAAATTTTTCTATTTGTTGATGGTTTTGTTTTGTTGATTGTAATGCTTCTTGTTTCAGGTGTTTTGCATCATTCGCAAGAGTGCATAAGTAATGAAACATGAACATAAAAGTTAAAACACAATAAAGAACTTTTCAAATAAATTCATAACAAGACATTGAAGCAATGAAGACTATAACAATTTCAAACTTAAAGAAATGTATATCAGATCTAATACAAATGCATTGCAGACCTGATTAAAACCAACACAGTCATCTAATTCATCATACATTGCAAGCTTTCATCATGGAGCGAACATATACATACAGAAAACCTTCTTGGACTCCGTCACTACAAGAAACAGCAATAAACACCCCGAAAATGGGCACTATTTCAAACCTCTGTAGTAGCAAACCTGAACTTCAACATACCCAAAAATGGCATGGCTCCCGAGAAAGAGCAACTAGGCTCTAAAAATCAATGCTTCACCAATAAATGCAAATAAATACTTGAAATGGGGCGCCCAAATATGAAGAATCCAATAAGCAAATACCCAAAACAGAAGGCCAAGTGTGCACAGAGCTATTAATCGATTTCACCTTCAGCCACAGTCAAAAAGAGGGTTTCCAAAATTCTGGAAATGCAAATCAAACCTCATAAAAAAATTTCAAATCTCCTCCAATCACCACCAATAACAAAGCCAAGAATCAAACACGCCAAAATCTTTGAACCCACATCAAAACACTAAGAAAATTTTCATTATTCATCCCCAAAAGTGAAGAAAATCAAGAACTATGTAAACACAACGGTGATCCCTGAAGTAGAACAACTCCAACCAGCTAGGGTGGATCTCTCACCACCGAAACTAGTGCTAGAAATGAGGATTTTTTGTCTTCAATCAGCTGCAATTGAAATCTGGAATCATTCCGACAGAGCTCCTTAAGTTGCCAAAATATCCATATCTCCAAATGAGAGCTCCAAATTAATAAATAGAGAGAGGGAGAAATTAGGGCAACATCATTTTGAATTCACTTTTCCCTTCAAAACACCACGCCCCCCTTCATGAGCCTTTTATTTTATTTAATTCAAAATACCTCCCTTGGGCGTCTATGCTCATAAGGAAACGATTTTGCTTTTGTTGCCTTCTAAAACAACATTAAGTCATTACACTAGGCTCTAAGGTACTTTTTACATGACCCCCTAACCCCTTCACTTAAAGAAATTTTATTAAAATAACTTAAGTGAGAAATACAAATAATAATTAAATCGAACCTTAACCATGCCAACGCCCAAATTGGAAACTGAAGTAGCCTTGCCTAGGACCAGTTACCGAAAATAGACTTACTATTTATAGCAACTGCTAAAAATAGTAAATACTCCAAATCACCAAACTGGCACAAAACATTGGAGTTTACCTAACAACTGCCACACACTACCCAAACAAGAAACCCTGCACTGCACTGCTCGCAAGACCAATTACTAAATATAGTACTTACTAAAAATAGTGAGTCAAAACCAAACTAGCCTGAATAAGGACACAAAAAATGGGGACATTACACAATGTGTCTCTTCAAAAACCTTATGAGCAAATTAGAATGAGATGTTTATCAAATTAAGTTAATTATATTTCTTTTTGAGTTTGTCTTACATTTGTTTTGTACTATATGTGGCTCCTTTGATCTAAACTAGGAGATCATCTGCATCAAAAGAAGCAATCTTCTCTTAATAATACACAACAGAGCTATATGCATTTGTGTTATTGATTTAAGGCATCTAGATAGAAAGCTTTATAGCTTCTAGAAATCAATCAAATCCTCACGGAAAAATTCCATGCAATTTGTCTGCTCATGCTAGTATTGGCTCCAGCTTCCCCTTTGCTTGATATATCTTGGACCAAAAAAAACGTTTTACTTGCCTAGTCTAATGGTTTTAAAAAACAATATACCCTTCTCAATAATATAAAATTATGTGAATGAAGTTAGATGGTTTTACATAGAAACTAAGAAATCTCATTTTCAACCAATGATGAATGAAACATATAACTTGTATTATAGAATACATACACCAAATCAAAACAAGGACCCAATGTTAGTGAAACATATATATTTTCAAGAATCAAATCAGATATGCCAATTGCTAAAAAAATAAATATTTTCAATAATTTTTAAGAATCTAATCAAATCAGATATGTCAATTATTAAGTAATCAAATATCCTATTTTATCATATGTTGCAATTGGATTATTGAAACAGTAATCATTATATTTATGAAATAAAATCTTTTATAACATAGAAAAAAATTATTACCATTTTATTTTTAGATGTTGAAAATAAATTAATAATAAATTAAAATTGTAATAAATATAAAATGAACACTTTTTGTTCTTATAATTTATAATATGTGAAAAAGTCAACAACCAAAATCTATTTTATTGTAACCCTTTTAATTTGTACCATTGATTTGTACATTCCTTTTTAGAAGAAAAGAAAAAACAACATTAAAAAATTTGGAGGAATTGAAACCCTAGATGTGGTACAATTACATAAAAGTGTAAGTATAAGCTCCATTGATGGTGAGCCATTGGATGTAAAAAGAGATTGAATCCACCACAGGAAGTTAGTTTCTTAATATGTAATCTTGTGGGGAGAAATTTGAGTTAGTTAGAGATTTCTTGGTGTATGGATTCTTCTTATTTGATATCAAGAAGCCTTCTCTTTTGGTTCTTTCTAATAGTTTATTTCTTCTTCAGTCCCATTCGCTTGAAGAGAGGTATTTTGTTTGGAATCAAAGGCCTTGATTCTTCAGGAGGTCTGAAATGTTTTTATGCCCCTAGCAGCCCTTTCTTGACCCTGTCAGGATCTCTTTTTCGAGAGTTCCTTTTTGAATCCACTTCTATAATCTTCCCTTGGTTTGTAGATCTGTGCAACTGATTCACCTACTGTCATAAAAGATTGCCATTTTTGTTAAGCTGTATCCTGAATTAGATTTTTCTTTTGGTAGTTTTGCAAGGGTTTCTGTGCTTGTGAATATTTCACGACATATTATTCACTCCATACAGATTCAATGTTCTCTCAGCTCATAGCTGCTATATTTAGATTTTGAAGGCCTTTCCTTCAGATGTTTTCAATGCAACCAGATCAGGCACAACAGGGTGATTCATTTGTTTTCTCAGAAGTTTCAGTAGCACGCAATTAAGATGCAGAAATGGATGCCAAAGGAGGAGCAGCCTGATGAGGACTCTGTTTGGAGGAACCACGGGTGCTTTTTTGCCTCTTCTGGAGAGCCTTCAGCAGCTCCTAGGGTTCCCCCTGTGGCTGATGTTAGTTTGCAAAAGTCTGAGGCTTGTTAAAGCAGCCTCTGGTTTCAATTAACAATGGAGAAAGGGGCTTATAGTAGGGAAGAAGATGCTTCCTTCAGGATCTTCAGTTGAAGCAGGATGTTACAGAAGGTGTCAGGGGTATCACTTCTGGTTTGTTTGCTCAGAGAAAGGATACTTGTTTGATGTAGTAGCTCTTCTGGTGAGTGAAGACAATGTCTGGCTTCAGGATTTCTCTTTCCTACAAGATATTATGGAATGCCTGGGTGGGATTGCTTCTATTGCTAAGCTTCCAGCTGTAGAGGAACCTAAGAAGCAGAGGGGTTACAAATCAGAAGCTGAGAGGCCCCAGTTGGAAGCTCAAGATGTGATTTGCAAGAGCCCACAATGGTTTATGGAAGGCCTCCTTTCCCACAGGGAGAGGAGGACAAATTTTGTCAAACTCTTGAGGGATTTTTGTCTGATTTTTTGGGGACATGCAGATTACTTCTCTGAGGATGTTCTGCAGGTTCAAATTTGATGTCTTCAGATGTTGTTATCAGGCTTTAGGTTTTCTTGTTTCCATTGGTGGGTTGATATTTGGGTTTACTGTTTCCTTGTTTGTTCTTTAGTTGTTTGAATTGTTCTCTTGTCGTTTATTCTATCTGCTTTGTTGCTACTTTTGAGAATCAAAGGTGATGGGCAAGGGCCCCAATAGATCCCCCTCTAAATTTATCAAAAAGAAAACAAGCATTATATTAGCAAATATCAATAAATTGATTGCTATAACAAGGGGGAGCAGCGACCCATTTATTTTTTTATTTTTTATTTTTTTTGTTCTTGAAGGGTATCCCCACGGCCCCAGCCCAGCGCCCCCCCCTTACACTGGTTCAGGGGGATGCGAGTGGGAGGCGAGACTAGTCCCTTCGGCCACGGGATAACCAGCACTTCCCCCAAGTGTCCATGGCGGGGTAATGACGAGCCAGAGAATCTACCCCAAGACCTCGGGGAGCAAACCCAAGACTTAAGACCAACTACTCTAACCCGTGGGGGCAGCAGTGACCCATTTATTACAAAGGTGTGTCTTCTCATACAAGCCTTCTAAATCTAGCTGTCTATAAGGTGAAGCAACCTCATAAGAGTTGTGCAATCATACTAGACATATGGCCTATTTCTAAAATCAACATATGAACATAAAAGCAAAAGGGTTAATAACATTAACAAGAAAAACTTGAAAGGAATTCAATCCCGGTTTGGGATTTTCAAGCAGGATGTAACAATAAATTAATCAATTAACCAATGCAGATAACAGAACTAAAGAACAGAAAATATTAAAAAGGCACATAAAATTTTAACGTGGTTCACCCAATGTGGGCTACATACACAAACAACAGTCCAAAATTCATCTATATCTCCAACAAAAAAATATAGTACATTAACCAGCAGCAATATCTCTGCTGCGTGTTCACTCACGTACAACCTGCCAACTGCAATCCGCGCAACTCCTCTTTCTATTGCTGCATGTTCATTCCACAAAACCATGACCTTCTAACTTCCCTCGCGCGCACTACCGCAAGTCACTTCTTCCCACGTGTGACTCTTGGCTTCCCATATCCGCAGCAAGAAAACTGTTCAGTTTGGGCAGTTGCAAAACTAACTTTCAAGTTTCAACCAAAAATATTTACAAAATTCAGTTAATAAAAAATGGGCTCCCCTGCAACTCCCCCATTTATTAATTTGGGGGGAAAACATAGCTGCTAAAGTGGCCAAAATATTAACACCGGAGCATGATCAGACTCCATAGACCAACATTCTGATACATAAAATTCAGTCTTTTCTATTAGTTTATCAAGTATACACAAAATCCAACTTTCCACATAAGAATCTATCATATCATCACATGGCAATTTAATTATTTAATAACACGTTTTCCCATCACTTGAGTAGTCATTTTCTGAGACAAGATCATCTCCCAAATTGATACGAGAATATCTATGTAACTGTATTCTATATAACATAATTCCTCAGAGGCATAAATAGCACAAATCTTTTATATCTGAGATATAAACAGTTGTCTTGTCTTGAATGGGCATGCTGTCATGGTTTAGTTCACCTACTTTTCTCCAATCAGATGAATAGGCCAAGCCTTGTGACTGTCCAAATTCTTCCATTGATCCCACCAGCTGTTCATTAGAAAAAGAATCGCAGAGCCAGCAATGTAGCAGGGATGAAGATTGCGTTCTGAATGGAATTCACATATTGTTGGTTATTCATGAACCCCAGCACCATAATATCTTTGCATATTTGAGCTCAATAGAAGCTATAAGTCCCCATTTCCTTACTGGAGTTTTCCAATCTTGGTGTTCATTGTTGTGGATTTGTGCGATGTTATTTCTCTATGTTAATTGTTTAAGCAAATAATTGTGGAATAATATGAGGTAAAACAACTTTTTCAAGCACCATTCTTGAACACTTTGTAAAGAAAACTAATCTAATAGTCACAAGTTGGTGAATTAGCTCTCTTGAGTTAGTTTTACAGATCACCAGTCCTGTAGTTCCCAGATCCTTTCTTGTTTCTTAAAAATTAGTGAGCTCACTTTCAGGGATTTTCTATATTCACATAAATGGGAGACAAGGACTGTGGACATTAGCTATCATTTAACTAACTAATTCCATCAAATGCCAAAATCTAGGAAAAGAGATTCATGTGTAGAAACAACTCATTTCCTACTTTGGGAATATTTGAGACTAGATTTCATCCAAAGAACTGAAGAGAAGCACAAGACCCTATTGCAGGAAAGTAGACCATAAGCCTCCCCACCAAGCAATGGAATCAGCTAAGACTTGGCTTTTTAATTGATTTAATAACTATGAACTTACAGCTTGAAAGTGAGACTTATCAGATAAAAATTTATGAAATCAAAGAAGCACAAGTGATTCCAAATAAGTGCTATTCTAAATAAGATAAAATTGAAATATGACAAATTTTCACAGCCCACTCCAATCAGGACTAGAGTACACTATCAGAAGCCTTGGATCTGCAAATATTGCAAGTACAAGCAATGGATTGATGTTTTGAACAATATATTATGAAGAAGAAATCCCTATGATGAATGCTTACTCTGTATTATTCACCAAAATTTTGCTGTGTCTTAACTTTTTGTCCTCATATAAATCAATAAAAGAATTTTCGATTTAAAAGGTATGTGAGAAAACCAAATTAATTGACATAATAGAAAGAGAAATATAATTCTTTTAAAGGAAAGAATCGTCAAATGAGATTAGAATGGAACCTGATGACTAACTATGTTTGCTGCAAGGCGTTGAATATCCCTCTCCTCATGATCAGCAAATAGTTTTGCCTTCAATGCTGCAGCAGATAGACCTGCCATCGCAGCCAATTTGACCTTTTCGGGAGGTAAAGCTGATGGACTACTGGATGCATCAACCTTGGTCTGTGATTCATCCAATTCCTTGTCTGCATGATCCATTTGCAATTTTGAAGGCATCTGTCAAACAATTAATCTAAGGCAGAAAGAAGTCATTCAAATACAATGAGATTCTAATATGCAGAACATAAAAGATACAAACCTTTACGAGGCAATGTGCTTAATGCAGATTCCTGTTTTCCGTCTTCCCTCAATGTGTTCTCTGAAGTCAACCTTCATTCACAAAAAGAAGGGTAAGCATCCATTTAGTTTAGATATTGAGAAGTTTGCATGAAGCAGACTCTGAAATTAGATAGTGAAATAAAATTGCATCATGGTTAACATGTAATAACTAGAAATCCTATAAGAATGTTACAAGATGAAACAGAAGAGACAATACTGTGCTTGTTAAAATTTCAGACCATCATAAGCAGATTTTGCACTCAGAAATTCAAACCTAAACACTTGGAAACTTGAACTTGATAACTCCTATCAAAGCTACTGATCTGAATACAAAATACTACAAACACATCACACTGCCAAGCAAACAGAAAATACACAGTATTGAGTCAAACCTGCAACAGTCTTTGCATTAAATCTGAAAACCAATAGACTGCACTGGCTGAAAAGTGGAATGAATTAATCACTCACTCCTGCCTTTCTTTTCTAGATGAAGGTGGCTAGGAAAAAAGAAAAAGCAAAGTCTAAACTCAGACTTCTAAATCTAAAATAGAAGGCTAGAAATAAATTAATAAGGCAAAACATAACTTAGATCTACATGCTTGCTGTATGCCTGCACGCACCCTCTTCTACATAAGAAATGGCAGTTTACACATTGCTAATATAGAACCTTCCCATGCAAGGCGCCTAGTCTAAAAACTGAACAAATCAGTGCCTTTATAACTTGGAACATGCCGCATGCATGTGCCTCTGTCACAAGGATGCCTGCTAAAGGCCATTGCGCCTTCACACAGAGATCTCTCTCCTGCACAGAAACTGAGGTGAACTTACCATCACTGTTGCTCTTGACTGTGCCTTTAACCCACCTGCATACAGACTAAGGTTAATGTTGGGTATACTTCTCTAATGAGGGGAAACTAGAGTATACTGCTGCTGAAGGAAGAACAGCTTCAAAGCAACATGGGTAAGACTCTTAACACTCCCTCCTTGTGAGGAAAATGTTCTACACAACACAAAGATACCATCATAACAATCCTGAACCTCCCTTTGCTACCCCTGGATCACTACTCCCTTCTGTACTTTAAAATTTCTTCAGAATCTTCAAGGTGTAAATTGTTTATACAAGGAAAAATTCATCAGCAACTTGTCAAGTGCCTTTGTCCATTATGTCAACTTAACGGGTCAAATTCTACTCACACTACGTCATGAGTTGTTCTGGACTCCCTGCAATAATAAACTTATCTGTATACATGGCCAAGATAAGCAGATCAAATTTATCAAATAAAGGAATTAATACATGGACTAAACTTAGAAAAGCCCAACTAGAATAAAAACTCATCAATCCTGAAATACTGAACTCTTGGTGCATGCATCAGCTCATACAAGGCCTTCTTCAATCTGAATTCATGGGTATCTCACCCATGCACCTCAAAATCTGTGGCAATTGAAACAAAAAACTCAACAAAAGCAAATAACTTTTTGTTGAGTTAATCCTCTAGCAACTAGAGCAAGAGTCTCATCAAGGTCAACTCCCTCTTTTTGAGCTAATCATTTGGCAATAAATTTGTCCTAGTACATTTTAATACTCCCATTAGCTGCATGCATGGAATCAATCATTCATTCCCCAGTAGGTTTATTAAATATTTCAACAAAACTGGAAAGGCACTCCTCCATCATGGTATCCAGTTATACCTACTCGACTTAATCAGCAAGTAGCCAGTAAAGGCCACCATCTAAAATCCTATGGCCAAAACTTGGCCAAGTTAAGGGCTGCATTTTCTAATGACCACTTACTGACCATCAAACTCAGCGATACATTGGATGAAAGAAACTGAAAAGAAACTTTTTGTTAAACCAGGAACATACAATACATCATCTAACTCAAGAACATCACCTGAATGCATGTGGAAAGAGACAAAGCCCAATCCAATAACTATTTAAGTGGCATCATTCCCCAACTCCAACCATATGCCATCCTCTCATTCTTGAAGTCTATTAAATGCCTTCTTGTTGAAGTTCGTTTGTCTGAATGCCTCACTGTCCACATACCCTACACCAAAAAACAGTCTAAGTGAATAGGCATGACACCATACAAAAAGTTGTCTCAATTTTCAATGCTAACTCATCTACTCCAGCTTAAGTTTCCGCACTCCTTGCACAATACTGATGCTATAGATTCGCTTTCTTCTTCTCATGATGCTAGGATGCATAGTGGCCCATCTTCTGGCACTTGAAACCGCAGAAGTAGATTATGGGAAAAACTCGTGGGATCTCACAAGAAATTATATCTCACATCCAATTTTTCTTGAAAAATTCAAAGAAAAAACTGTGCCTCTTTCAGAATATTCCATTGACCTTATTTTGACCAACCTTTTCCCAATTTTTCCAAGCATTTTGGCTTATTTCATGATTTTATCTAGTTAGTCTGACTTTATCTGATTTATTCTGAGTTTTTCCACTATAAATCAAGTTTTTCCATTTTTTTCACCTCATAAGCCAAAAATGCTGAAATTTATTTCACATTTTGACTGTGAACTGGTTGATTCTTTCAACAATGAAATGGGTTTGCTGTTAGGGTTCAAAATCAAGTAAATATTTTAAGGATTTTCTTTTTAAATTGTAATTTTCTATTACTGTTTTTAAAATAAATACAAAATTAATAAAAAAAATAGTCATTTATTGCATTTATTATTTTTTGTATTTATTTTTAAAAATAGTTCTGTTTTTCTAATTTTATCCTTTAATTAGGTTTACATTTTTTTCTTTTTATAAATTTTAGTATTAAATAATAAATATATTAATAAACCTTAATAATAAGTTATTAACAACTCTACACTGTTTTTAGGGTTTTAATAACTCTATGCAATTAGGATGGCCTTAAATATAAAAATCAACTCTTATTTCTCTTCTTCTTTTTCTTCTTTTGGGGTTTCTGATATTATCCCAAGAAATTGAAAATGGTTTCTTGGTTTGCCAAGTTATTCCCAAGAAAGATATATGCTTCTATGCTTGAAACACTTCACGTGACTCGACTATCTTCCCTTGGTCAAAAGGATTCCATTCTTCATTGATCTTATATCTCTTCCTAGGTCATCATTTCTTATCCTCTTTCCTCCTCTTCCCAATGAGGGCTAGATTCTAACTCTCTCCCATATTAGCTGAAACATTCTCCAGCTTGGTCTCCTCCAGGCAGTCACACTCTCTGAACAGGCCTTTGAACTCATCCCTGTCCCTCAAACCCATCCCCCCATCACCTTGTCTCTTCATTAGGACACTCTATGGAACTATGGTTAATAGTTATCCTTATTGCAAGGGGCATTGGATCACACTCAGATATATGTTGGCAAAATAAAAGGCAAGACAAGCTAAAGAAAACAAGTTTTTAAGGTATTTTGTTTTAATAGAAAAAATTAGTTACACAATTCCCAACAAAGAACAGGTCTTTGAACTTCAATAAAAAATTGGGTTTAAAGAGGAGAAATAATATACCTATAATTAGATGATCAATAATTGAAACCTTCATTTAGGATGAATGTGTAAGACTTCGTGTCCTTTTTACGATTGGTTGTATTATTTAGCAGCTTCAAAACACATTTACTTTTTAGCAGACAAAACTGGGAGAAAATTCTTTAAGTCACATGAATAATACTCAGCCAGCAAATCCAAAGAGTAAGAGTACAATTTATGCTCAGCAAATTCTATGGAAAAACTTGGAATCTAAAATAATAGAGAATACAATTAAACTTCAGAAATAGGAGATACTTTGTAAAGGTAAGACGTACAATTTTTTTCTTGAGTTGTCCTATTCATTTCAATTAGTCTCTATATATTAGCAAATACAATGAGATTTGTGTGTATTATAATAAAACAAGCTTCTGGAAAAACTGTGTAGAAAAAACAAGCTTTAATATTGAGATATTTGATTTGGCAAATTTTGTTTGACACAGAAACAATTCAACTCAATTAAATAAGCTAGCAATCAAGTACAATTTTCTATTGCATACTCAATGAGTCCTTTAACTATGATAATTCCGTGTTAATGAATGCCCACCTTTGGCCATTTCAAGTCAGAACTGTAGCTAAGTAGCCCAAACTAGTGTAATTAATCAAAAGGTAAATGATTGATCACAGAATTGAATATCTTGTGTGTATTTTAACTTCAGGGTATATGGCAATTTGGCTTCCTTGTGAAAGATATAACTTTTCTGAAAACCGGTTTTCATATATTTTAATATTCTTTATGTGCAGGCAATATCTCATGTATCACAAACAAGATTAGCTTCAACTTTCACTGATCTTAATTTTTAAACTAATCTAAGTGTTCACATAACAACACACAAAGAACAAACTTCAGAAAATGACCACATAAAATCATTATGTAAAGCCTCAAAGGAAGGATATTGTGTTCACCTGTCATTGAGAGCATAACCTTCTTTACTTGAGGTGTTATCATCAACAGTTGCTGTATTGTTATCATCTTTGGATAATGAAACTAAAGCCGCACGCGCACAAGCTCCAGCAACACGTGGTCCAACTGCAGAAGCTAGGAAGGCAACCTGCAGATAACTTGCAATGAGAACATAAAACAGATTTACCCAAAAATAGCATTCGAGAACAGTAGAAGTCAATCAAGAGGAATTGGAATAAAAAAGCACCTTTTTATTCCAATTCCTCTTGATTGACTTCTACCAGAATTAAGACTATGTCTAAACAATTCCAAAAGCTTATAAGGATATATATAATTTTTTTCCAGCTACTACATTATAAGATTCCTGCCGGTACTCACACACTTACAAGAACTTAAAGATATGTATAAAACAAATCAATCTAGGGTACAAAATATCCAATCATGCATAAAGATAGAAGCTCTTATCAATAGGCATCGAAACCTTTAAATTTTATTGGACGTGAAACATACCAGGGACATGACAGGATTGCCAGAATTTTGGAATACCATTCTATTCTCAGCCTCAAATTCTGCAGGACTCAGACCTGAAAAGGAATTAGAACAAACAGTCTAATCTCACCATTCCACCCAAAACATGCTTGTATCTTATTATATTACCAAATGCATTTCAAGGGTATCAATCAAAATGAAAAACTTAAAGATACCTCCAGAATTTCCATTGCATTTCACATCTAAAGAAAATGCTTTTGCAGTTTCATGAGCTTCATCTGAAGCATTAGACTTCATGCCCATGTCAGGGACATCAATATTGTCTAGCAATCCCTCCTCCATAGGAAGGCGAATGAAATGTAGTATGCATTGAGCTTTTGATTTAGTCCCCACATGCTCTGCAATTTCATTCCAGTTATCATTATAAATTTCCAATGCTTCAAGAAGCAGCAACGTCTCCTCATCAGTCCAATTGTTTCCATCAGCATCCGCAGCATCCTTTGAAGCATCTGTCCGAACAAAATCTACAGTTGCCATTCCTATAGCTGGTTTCCCATCATTGAAACAATCTGAACATAATATTACATCGGTCTGCCAAAATTCAAAATAGACAATCTTGAGGCTTTATTCCTGAAGAAAAATAGGCTTAAACCATAGATGGCGTTGACCTCAATTATCCAAAACTGCAAAGTTTTGTAATTATTAGTGCTCTGTCCCCTATTGAAAAACATGCACTTTAAGGATAGAGATGCATAGTTAAAAAGGACAATCCGGTAAAATCATTTTCCAGTTATGTAAATAACATGCAGCTTTAATTAGACATACCTCTTTCTGAGACTGGTAAAAGAAGTCAGTACAGTATCTGGAGCATGAAGAACAACGCTGTTCTAACAGACGCTCTTGAATTCGACGATCCAAATCAGAAATGGCTCCATTAGAGCATCCCGATGATAAAGAAACGTTATCTAGTCTGAACTTTGTACGAGGCATCTCAAAACGGATCAAACTCGTGTTGCTCCTCAATGAACCAGGTGAAACTTGTATTTCTCCATTTGTATTCTCCTGAAGAGTCTCTTTGGTCCCTGCCCATGAAAGTCCATGATCATTTGTCGCACTGTAATTTATAATTCCCCAGTGATCCAAAAACTCAAAAATTCTAGTCAAATCCTTTGTGTCTATATTACACAATCCTTGACAATCAGTCAATGATAGACCCTTTTCAGGATTTTCCATATACTTTCTGACAATAGTGTTTCTGATTTCCACGTATACTTTTGGTGTGCAATCAACAAACTTCCCAGAGAAATACTCTGGCACAACTTGTCGCTCCATTCTGTGCATATTCTTGAGAGAAAACCAGTCTGCAACACAACCATCAAAAGTAGTAAATTCAAATGAACCCTTCATTGGCAAATGTTGCATTTTTTACTATATTTCCATTAGCAATTTTGTGAAACTAAGCTCTAATCACTCTGAGACAGTTTCACAAGACTGGAAAACTTTAATGAAATGACCAGCTCAGAGAAATCTACAATAAAGGACAGATAGCACTACAAAATCCATAGTTGCAAAAAAAGGTAATACTAGGAGATAAAATAATATTTTTATCTGTTTCTAAGTATTATTTGTTTAAAGGTTTGTTTTCCTGAGTTGTTTTCAACCATCTCCAAAGAAGGCATAAGCAATTTTATAGGGATTTGATCAATATAGCAACTTGTAGAAGTTCAACTTTAAACCAAAAACTAGATCCACTCTAACACTGGACTTGCATGGACCAACTCATGAATCAACATGTCCGATCTAATATACTCAAGTACCAAAAGTGGTCATCTAATTGTCCATAGTGCAGAAGTTTAACCTAAATATTAGATACCAGTTTCTTACAATAAGTGAAAAATGGCAACCTCTACTTATTATAAGCAGTGAAGACATTTTGAATCTATATTACACAAGATGAGGAATCAAAAAGCTTCTAAAACAGGCAAAGATGAAGCATATTAGATATCGACATTTATATTTTTACTATTTTCAATGTTTGGCTATGTAAGTCCCACTAACATCTCATTCAGGTAAAAAGACCGTAACTGCATATGTTATACTATTATTTTTAGCAAGAAAAATGTCTTTTGGAGTTATCATATGTTATACTATTATTTTTAGCAAGAAAAATGTCTTTTGGAGTTATCATTTTCAAAACTTCTTGTTACAAAGGTATTGTCACAACAAATGCTTATTTTGTAATGTCCTGTTTTATTCTTAAATGTCTGCAGCCTATGTTTCAAAAGAAATCAACAAAGATGATTAATATTACACCAAACTGGCATTAAATAAAGATTAAGCTGTTAACAATGGTCAGCCAACAAATAAAGAGTTGTGTCCTTTGAAGGTAGATCTAGAAGGAAAAGAAAATGGAAAAGAATTATTATGACTGATTACAAGTAATAGACAGCAGCACTAACAAATTAAATTATTATTCTCCAAATGCAGCGATGAAGGGTTGTAACTATTGAGGTGAAGGAGTGTGACTCCCTCAAACTTAAGATATAAAAGGGAGAGCATTTCATTTGAGAAAGAGATCCATAACATCATTCAATCAATCAAGAATAAATATGATGTGACTCCTTCTAATGTGAAAGTTTGTGATTCTTAATGTGAAAGGTTGTGACTCTTTCAACTATGAAAGGCTGTGACTCCCTAAATAATAAGGCATAAAAGGGAGATCATTTACTTGTAGAGAAATCAAGTGAATGTGATTGGAAAAAGCAAAAATAAGAAATTGGAATATAGATATCTATTGGAAATAAATATTATTTTTGCTGCAGGTGTTGTCTTGCTGCAAGTGTTGTCATTGATGTCAACAAAGTAGTATTGTGGAAGGTTGCATGTGATGCAATCAGTATGGTGATCAAAAGTGTTGTGAAGTGTTGGACATAATGAACCAACATCATAGACCATCAAAACATTCACCAACATGTGCCAAAATTCTGATATTTAAACATCCAGTTTGCTGCTACAAAACAGATCTAACTAATGATGCAATTACACAATGCAATGGGCTCCAAACATACCCAGCAACATATAGAAGTCTGCTGATATGAAATGACCTCCTACTCTAAGGTGAAATTGCTCCAGCTCACACCAATGCCAACAAATTGCAATTATTTGATGAAAAACAATTTCAAAACCCTACCAAAGGGGTGTGCTGGCCTGCTGTTCTGCTGATAGGGTTTGCAACCCTTGAAATCTGAAGAATACCTTCCAACTTGCCCAATTTGCCACTCCAAACTAGACACCTAAATGCTGATGCAGAAATCTGAATGTGACCCTTGCAAAAATCACCATTGAAGCCTATGTGAACCTCCATCATGAAGTCCTCCATTGAAGAAGGTAGGGCTTCATCCAACTTCTCCTCAATTCCTAAGGGTTTTTGTCCTTAAAGAATTCACCAAAGTGCAGATCAGAATAGCAGAGATAAATTTGTTGATGATTCAAATGCCTTCAAATGACCTTATATTTATATCCAACCTCCCTTATGCCTCCCAATCCAGCCGAACTAATTTGGGCCCCAAAATTCGAATTTAATTTTTTTTTTTTTAACCCCTAAAAAGGGTCGCCTAGCCTCATAGAAAAATATATAAAATATTTCACTACTTCCAAAATTCATAATAAATTAATTAAATCCTTCTTCCACCATATCCACGCCATATAGATTTATTTAGGCCAAAAAGAATATTCTCATATTTTTCCCAAGCCTCAAAAGGGACATTACACTCGTGATGCAAAACATTGCATAAGAAATGAAATAAAGTATGGAAGTTTTTCATGCAGTCAATGGCTCAAGAAGTTGTACTGAAAAAGCTCGGGAAAATGCTCCGCATTCCTCCACATTGGAAGATATGGCCTTGCAGTTTGGAAATTAGATAGAAGCAGATGTGAAGTATGTATGTTCCTATTTTCAGAACATAGAAGTTACCGCAGAAGTTTCTAAAGCTAGCAGAGTGAAGTCTGTGTTGTTGCACTCAGGAAGGATCCAAGGAATGCTCTGCATCTCTCCACTTTTGAACATGTGGTCTTGCGGTTTGGAGGATGAGTTCAAATTGTCTACCTGTTTTCTCATTTCAAGTTTCAGGTGTCGAGGCATATCGCAAGTTTGGCTTTCAATGTTCTATCTCAAGACTGTTTTCTGGGTTTCCAAGAGATGTTGGGCTCTATGTCTATTTGCTTGCGCCAGTATAACGTAGCATGAGACTGTGAAAAGGGTGTATGAGAATGATTGTGAATATCATATAATGTATGTAGAGTGATCTGCATGATGTTGTTTGATCTCTCTGGTACAACCTTTGGTCTAGAGCTAATGCATGGAAGGTTAAATGTTTGTTGGGCTGACTTGGTTTGTTGACGTGTTTGTGCCAAGTTTTTGAGGTGTGCGCGAGCGTGGGAATATGTGCTAAGGTAAAATAGATCCTACTTATCCCCTAGTTTGTACTACATTCAATTCCCTCTTACAGTGGATGTTTTGGAGCCGACTTGTTGTGGCCATTGCTCGTTTCATGTCATAAGTTTCATTTTGGCCAACAAAGAGAAACTTTTAGAAGCTTGTGGAGGATATAAATGGAAGATCAAGTTTGTTGCAAAGGGAAGGAGTATATGTATGCAAAGAAGTATATGAGTTATGTTGTAGGCAGTGAGCCGAAGGCAGCAGTATATATGTGAGTGAGGAAGAGTGTTGAAGGCAATGAGCTGAAGGCAACATTATATGTGTGAGTGAGGAAGTGCGCTGACGGCAATGAACCGAAAGTAGCAGAGGTTGTTGAGCAGAAGTGTTGCGGTTTTGATTAGTCAACAGATTTCATCAAGTATTTTGTACAAAGGTTGTAGCCTCATTCTGTAAGTGTTGTTGTTTGTAGGGAGTTGTAAACTTCCTTTGGTTGTAGCCATAAAACAGTGTTTCAGGGAGTTGCAATTTCCTTTGGGTTGCAGCCCATAAAACTTGTTGTAAACCTTGTTTTTATTTGTGAGTTTAGATTTGGACAGTAGCTCCAAGCAGCTTGCTCACCGTGGTTTTTCCATTCTAGGGTTTTCCACGTAAATTTGGTGTTATGGTTGTGCACTTGTGTTTTTGAATTGCATTTGATACTTTATCTGTTTAAGGCAGTAAGAAGTTGTGATTGTTAAAGTTGAATTGGATAAATTTGTAGGATATACTGATTCAACCCCCCGCCCCCTTTCCCCCTCTTAGTATATCATTGTGTTCTAAGAATTTTCAACAAGAATATTATTGGGAAGTTTTAGAATATAAATTGGGAATAAATAAATATATATATATATAGGTATTATAATTAAATAATGATATTTTATTACCAATTAATATAATAGATTCCTTTAGCAATCTATTTTGAATTTATAGAAGCATTTGCAAATAAGGAGGCCGATCAACCTTTCGAGTTCACAAGAGGTGAAGTATCAACCTTTCCTTCATCAAGCACACCACCCAAGATGCACCGCTCGTGGGCCAGGAGGCGTATGAGTGCTCCTAGGCTTGTTGAGGAAGGCAATCTTCATGCATCTTATCAAGCACACCATCCTAAGATGGATGGAATAGA
>VDFB02382886.1:0-20564 GCA_007258455.2 Sequoia sempervirens
GTAGAGCATATTGTTGTAGCATCTTGTTGCACACAAGTTTTGTGGATGAATAAACACTACAAAGGATATTGGAGTGACATGTAATGAGCCTATTCCTATCTTCAATGATAACACAAGTTCTATAAACATTTCAAAGAATCCAGTAATGCATTCAAGAACAAAACATATATCTATTAGATATCATTTCCTGACAAAGAAGGTGTTGGAGAATAAAGTCGCTGGAGCATGTGTCTACAAAGGACCAAATTGTAGATATATTTATTAAGGTTCTTCCAAAGGATACTTTTGAGTATCTCAAGGAGAGTTTGGGGGTCATTGGCCCTTTGAACTAGGTGCACATGGATGTGCATCAGTCTAGTGAATCCATAGATTCTTCATTTAACTAGACTAATGAATTGGTCTACTCCACAGGGGGAGTAGAAAGTTTTAATTGTTGCAATATGAGTTGTGTGGGTGTACTCCTAAGGGGGAGTGATTAGACCTTTTTTTATTATTGCCATTGATGTCAAATGGGGAGAGAGAGTCATGTGAAAAATAGTAGAAGAGGAAGAGAAGGTCTTTTCCTAAAATATTGAGGATGTATGTCTAATATGAAAATAAAGGAGAAAGTTTTCTTTGATGGTTTTTCACATAATGCGTTTCCATAAATGACAAAGGGGAGATTTTTGCAAGTATGTGCAAGTTTGGTGGCATTTTCATTGATGTCAACATAGTTTATAATGTTGTAGATTATGCATGTATAGTTGAGATTTTGTTGAGATTTTGTTGAGATGTTGTGAGTACATGGATCTATCCTTATGATGTTGCAGATGTGCTAACATGATGAGTTACCTAGTTATTTTGAGAAAATTAATAAAGAGTGAAGTCAGAGTTATTTATGTGTTCAAATTGTGCTCTAGTTTGTGCTATGTGTTGATCATATGCTTGTGTAGATTTGAAAGGTTTTTGTTGGAGATTTGTTGGTGTCATCTCCTAATTTGTAGATTCTGGTTTGATGGAGTGTGAAATATTTCTTCACCGATGTGTGAATTGGTTTTGCAGAGTTGCTTGTCTATGGACTGGGAGAAATGTTTTTTTCTCTGCATTCCTCTTATGATTTGTTTCAAGTCTTGTGGATCTGGAATATGTCTTGTAATAATGTTCTCTAGGTTCTTGTAGAGATGTTCCTTGTCTAGTGCTCTGGAAGTTGAGTCTCAGAGTTGTATGTGTTTGCATAGTTAGGATGGACTTTTGGAAGGTGTTTTGTGTTCAAAGGTTGTTGCACTCATTGCGGATGTATCTGAAAGTATCTAAGATGTATTCTCGTGCATGATAAATCATGTTATTTCATCTGCATGTTATCTTCTTGTTGGGAAATGTGTACTCCAATGCTCATTTTTCTTTTCATTAGGGACAACCTGGTGTTTACACTTCATATGAAGAATTAAAAATTTAATTAAAGAAGCATGTGGTTGATCCAAGAAATTTCTTTTGGTCTTGGTTAGGTGTTTAATTGGTCCACTCTCATTCCTTTCCACCACTAGAATGTTGAGTTGCCAACCTAATTCAAATTTATGAAATGAAGCATATATAGCCGACCTTGGAGAAAGTTTCTAAAGTTGAAGATGGTATAAGTGCAAGTCAAGCTAATAAGGATTAAAATATACAAAGTAATGAAGAAATCCACAAGTGAAGAGGAGAGTTGTGTGAAAGTAAGTTGAGGAAACAATACTTCATTGTGTTAGATTCCTAAAAGCAGTGAGTTGAAGGTTTTTGCAATCTTCTAATCAAGGTTACGAATGTGTGTAAATTGTTGTGGTGGATCTTTCTATTATTTTTTTTATTTTTAGGTAGTGAGCCTCCCTATTGGATAGTGATTCCTTTCTATAGGAAATGAGCCTTTGTATTCAGGCAGTGAGCCTCTTGTATTCGGTTTTGCTATTACTTTATATTGTGACTTAATCCTCACCATGGCTTTTCCCTTATTAGTTTTTTCACATAAAATTTGGTGTTCATTGTGTTGTTTTTCTTTTTGTTATCTGCATTTCATGTTGATACTCAATAATAGAATAGTGTGGTTGTGAAGGTTATAAGTGTTTAAATTTTTGTGTTTGAATTTGGTGACAACTAATTCACCCCTCGTCTCAGTTGTCCTGTGCCTTTTATCACCATCTTGGGCATCTTTTTCCTCCACAACATATTTTAGCATAGTATTTGCATTTATGGAATCCTCAAAACATCTCCAGATTTCCCAGGTGCACACATACTATCCCCAGGTATTACATAATTTCATCATTTGCATCTCTCATTTAGGTTGTATTTATAGTTTTAGGTCATTTTGCATATCACAACATGTTTTCAAACATTTTATTTTCCAAGGATTTTCTTGGTGGTGAACCCCTTAGAACTTAAAGAACCCATTCCTTGGACCTTCCTGATTGAGAATTGGCTCACCTTATGAGGTTTTTAGTCAATCTAATTCAGAATTTCCTAGGAAATTAGTGAATGGTCGAATGAGAAAAGTGTGATATCCCAAAAAGGTATCCATTTTCCTCTTCATCAATTATGAATATAATATTTTAGATATCATTTTATTTAAAAGATTGATTTTTTTTATAATTTTGCAGTCTCCTAGTTTTAGTTTTCAATGTCAGTTAGACCTAAGAGATCATTTCTTTGTTTGTAATGGGGAGGCTTAGTTCACCTAATGTTAATATATTTATATGTATTATTAAATCATAGATGTTCATTATATCTTTGCATCTAGAAAACATATAGGAAATAAAACAAATTATATTCTAACTAAACAAAATTAATTTGAAATTTTCAACCAAAGTAAGAAAATTAAGAAGAATGATTGAACCTAACTTTAAATGCACTTCAAATCAATAGTGAACATCTCAGGTTTTGTATACAATGTACCAACAGAATAATGATGATTACATTAAAAAATGTATTAGTAAAACAACAGTGAATAAGCATACCTATACTTAGATCTTTATTACATTCAATAATAAATTACACCATACATATAATAAAATTTTAGGTGAAAAACTAACCTCTTAAGGTGACAAAACATCATCATAATCATCTACATTGCTAGAAAGATTAGAATGCTGATCATTTGTGTTTGCATTTGCTTGATTTTCTTCCTCATCATCGTCTGTGACATGCAATGAATTCTCTCTCCCAATATCTTCATTGGAAATCAAAATGTTTTCTTCAAACACTTCATCATCATCTTCATCCAATTCTTTGAATGTTTCTTGTAAAGTAACATATTGCTCATGAAACATTATATCAACAACTTCCATTAATTTTTGTTTTGAACGAGACTCTGTTTGAATGGCATATGACCATCTTGGGATTCTTACATCAATTAGAAATGTTTGGTTAATTTCAAGAGGGGAAAAATATGGCTAATTTGTCTCTGATAAAAAATATCTTCTATTTGCACATACAAATCCATACTCATCAAATTGTACTGCAAATGGTCAGATCCACTTACATTTTAATAATATAGGACTATTTTCACCATAGTCAGCTAGAATAATTTTTTGGATGAATCCAACATAAAATTTCTTCTAATTTTTGTGAATAAATTCAGCACTAACAACACAATCACAATTTATCTTTCCTTTGTCTTTTTCTTCCACTCTTAAATGACTTCCATAGGCCCACATTCCACTAAAATGTGTATCCCATAAATGTGGAGATTGTGAAAGCTCACTTTCCTCCATTGTTATATATTTACCTTCTTCTTTTGTATCCCTTACTACATTAACAATCCATTATTCAAATTTTGGAAAAGAATCACGTCCAATCAAATCAGAATGACATCTGTACCTTTGAGGTTGATGTTGCATCCAAGCTTGATTTTCTTCTTCATATTTTCTACATAGAATATTAATGTTAAAATAGTAATATTGATAATATAAATGTGTAAATACAATTGAGTAAATAAATTATTGTGTTAATTTTTTTACCTGTGTCACTTAACGAACGAAGATGTGTTTTAAAGAATATAGGCATGTATCACACTTCTTTCTTGATGTGATAGCTTCAAGTGACATCCATTTCCTTCCAATAAATCACCTACAAATGCGCCTTCTTCATCATTGTCCCATACGTGTTGATTGACATTTTTAAAATACTTCATATATTGTGTGCAAAATCCAAAATCCCATGGCCACTTGCATTGAATATCCCTCAGACATGTTACCTTTCAATTTTTCCCTAGTATGAACAACTTTTTTCAAAACCTTCATATATTGTTATATAGGATACATCTGTCTTATTCTTATCAGGACACAATGCTTTAGTTCATATTGTAGATGTATTAGAAGATGCATAGAAATGTTAAATATTGTTGGTGGAAATTCCCCTTCCAATAGACAAAGGACTTCAACAACCTCCTCCCTCAAACTATCAAAGTTTGAGGGATCTAATACATGTAAACTCATTCTTGAGTGCCTCACAAAAACCTTAAAGTTGCAATCAGGACAATGAGACTGGTATTTGTGAACACTGAGACTAGACAATGTGCCATATGTAGGAAGATCATGAATTATAAATAATAAGGAAGCTCTTAAAGTGAATTTGATTGAATGAACATCCCTTACATATTGAATTTCTTCAATTCCTTTCCACAATTCCATTATCTCATCATATAATGGATCAAGATAAGCATTAATTGTATCTAAAGTCACACTTTTCTTTCCTGGTATAATCAATAATAGCAATAAGAAAAATGGTTTAGTTGCTAACCATGGAGGCAAGTTATAATTTATTAAAAGCACTGGCCAAGTTGACTATTTAGTACTTTGATCTCAGAATGGGTTCACCCCATATAGATCCAAACCTAACCTTATATTATGAGGATATTGAGAAAAATAAGGCCATGTATTATCAAATTCCATCCACGTCTTAGAATCAAGCACATTTCATTATTTTTCATTAGTGATCTTATTTTGGGCATGCCATTGCATAAGTTCAGCAATGTCTCTACACTTATACATTAAGAGTAATCATGGGATTACCAAAAAGTGGTGAAGAACCTTTCCAGGAACCACAGTTGATTTCAACCCTTCTCTATAGCTTGCTTCATGAAATTTTGGACATTCACTCTCACTTGCAAGATTCTTGCAAAATAATACACAACCATTCACACATGTGTTGATTTTTTCATACCCTAAGCCTACCTTAGTGATTTCCTTTCTACATCAA
Source organism: Sequoia sempervirens (assembly GCA_007258455.2). Lineage (NCBI taxonomy): Eukaryota > Viridiplantae > Streptophyta > Pinopsida > Cupressales > Cupressaceae > Sequoia > Sequoia sempervirens. The sequence continues at coordinate 5,206 of VDFB02382886.1, forward strand.
CTTCATTTTGTTGGAAATGTGGAGTCGAGTGGTAACAATGAACTTGACAATGCCAATAACTGATCTACACTCTCATTTGTCCAACCAAACACCACTTGCAAGTTGAGAATTTGAAGGATTATTGTCAAATGACTTAACCTACAATTAGCATACAAAGGATTTGAAGCATCCTCCATCAACTTGGCCCAATAATTTTTTAGACCCTCATTTAACATTCTATCAACTTCAAACCCTTCATCTAACATTGTTGCATCTTCATCTATGTTTGGTGCCACTTCATCTATGTTTGTTGCCTCTTCATCTCTCACACTTCCATTCTATCATATCTTCATAATAATTGACATTCCAAGGGCTTATACCACTATGTCCATATCTTATCATATTTCAATAAATATGACTTATTTTTCTCACTTTTCCACCAAGACAACCATTACATGGACATGGATATTTGTCCATGTTACTCTTGTTGGCTATTCTCTCATCAAATACATGGTATTTCAACCTTTGATGTTGATCCATCTGTAATGTTCTACACATAGCAACAAAAAATTGTAGAATAAGAGAAAAATAACTATTTTTTTAATTGAAATCCATTTCCATAGCAATAGAGTTATAGAGAGAAAATAAAATATAGATTTTAACTAATGAATTGTAAAAAATAGATTTTTTGTAGTTTATTTTAAAATTGTTGATTACATTACATTGCACATATTTCAAACTCAAAGCATTACTTCACTTTGCATAACTAATAACTAGATGATAATAGATGAAAAAAATTCAATTACAATATAGTATTTACAAAGTCAACCTAAGCATTTATGCAATTACTTCACTTTTCATAAATAATAACTAGGAGCAACTGCCAATTGCATTTGCTTGTCATGGCATTCCATGAGACCAAATTTCTTTGAGGATTTTTTAAAAAAAATTCACTACTTTGTCTATGCTACAACATTTTTCATACATGTCTACCAAAGCATTTTATCAAAGAGTTCAAGTTGCCTTGTTGCTATGGCTAAAATCCTAAACCAAGTGCTTTTGAACAAGCTAAGGATGCTTGGAAAAAATCTATTAAAGCATAAATAGTAAGCAATAGCATAGACAAGGCAATGAACTAGTTGAAAAAATTCCTCAAAGAAATGTAGTCTCATGGTGATGGAATGCCATGACAATCCATAACAATTTTCTTGTCATGGAATTCCATCACCATGAGACCATATTTCTTTGAGGCATTTTTTCCAAAGTTCATTTCCTTTTCTATACTACCACATTTTTCATACATGTCTACCAAAGCATTTTATCAAATAGTTCACTACCTTGCTACTATGGCTAAAAGCCTAAAAGAGGTGATTTTAAAAAACCTATGGATGCTTGGAAAAAATCTATCAAAGCATAATAGTAAGCAAAAATAAATGGTCTCATGTTTTTTTTTGGCACAAAAATCAGAGTGATTTTATTTGCATTTTTTTGGAAATTTTGCTATTTGAAATGGGGAAAAATGTTTGTATCGCTTTGTGCACTTTTAATTGGAGGATTCTCATAGTTAGTGAAAAAAAGGTGAAAACAAGCAGCCGCGCAAGATGCATAGATCCTTTCAATTATACTCGTACTGTGCAATGGCATTGAATCATTTAGCAAACCATTTTTTCTTCATAGGGAAACATTTTCTTGTGGAACAGTTGACTGAGATAGCTCTTGTTTCAACTAACCACCCTCTCATGAAATAACATTCATATTATAATATTGCATGATCTTATCATAGTAAAGGTGATTATGACACAACTGGCCACTACTACATGGCATCAATCAAGGAAAGCCAGAGGCCACAAGATTTTGTGGACAGGTTCAATTTATTAAGTTGGGAGATCTTAAGAGTTCTCTCTCAAATTTTGAAAAGGTTTTAGAAGTCCACCCTAAGAATTGTGAGAGCTTAAAATTTGTGTATATCATATATGTCAAAGAAGGGTAGGCAGAGAAGGATTGCAAATCTTAAGAAAGGAAACTCGCATAGATCCACATGATTCCCATGCATTTATCAAGATGGGAAAGTTATTAATATCATCAAACCTCAGTGCAGCCTTAGATTCTCCTAAGGCACCAAAGTCTCTTTTGAAGAAGAGTAGAGAAGAAATGTCCATTCAATTGTTAAAAACATTGTGTTGCAAGTATGATAAATTTTGGTGGTGTTGTCATTAATGTTGTCATTGATGTCAACACAATTTATTATGTTGCAAATTGTGCATGTATAGTTGAGATGTTGTTGAGATGTTGTGAGTACATGGAGTTGTCCTTATGATGTTGTAGATGTGCTGAATTGATGAGTTTCCAAGTTCTTTTGAGAAAATTAATAAAGAGAGAAGTTAGAGTTATGAGTGTGTTTAGAATGTGCTCCACATTTCTTGTGTGTTGATCCTATGCTTGTGAAAATATGAAGGTTTTCTAATGGTGATCTAGTGGTGATATCTCTTGAGTAGTAGCTTCTAGTTCGATGGAATGTGAAAGTTATGTTCATCAGTGTGTGAAATATTCTGGGAGAGTTGGTATTTTGTGGACTGGGAGAATTTTTTTTGCTTCGTAGTCCTCCACTATTTTATTTCAGATCTTGCAGATCTAGAATGTGTCTCATAATGGTGTTCTCTGGGTACAAGAAAATATGTGTGTGGTTTGGTGATCTAGAAGTCAAGCTCTTAGGAGTTGTATGTGTTTGCAATGTACTGATGGATCATGGAAGTAGTTCGGTAGTTTGAATATCATTTCACTTGTTATGGATGTATTTGAAGGAACCCGATGTGATATCATGCATTATGAAGTTTGTTGTGTCATCCGGTATATCTCTTGTTGGGAAGCGTACATCAATGTTCATTTGTGTTTCATTAGGCTCTACCGACTCGGTGTTTACACTTCATTTCAAGAATTAAGATTTAATTAAGGAAGTGTGTGTTTTTCTCGAGACATTATCTTTTGGTCTTGATAATGTTTCATTGGTCCACTCTCATTCTTTCCACTGTGGAACAAGTTGAGTTGTTGACCTAATTTGAATTTATAAAATAAATTTTATGTTGTCAACCTTGGAGAAAGTTTCTAAGGTTGAAGATGGTATAAACGCAAGTCGAATTGTGAAGAATTGGATGAAGGAAAATAAACAAAGCAAGCCACAAATTAAAAGAGTAGAAGTGTGTGAAAGTGAGTTTAGGTAGTAGTACTTCATTGTGTTATTAGATTCCTAAAGGCGCAGGCCAAAGGGTTGGGTTTCCTTTGCTAATTTTTTATCAAGGCTACGTATGTGTGTTTAATTGTTGTGGTGGATATTTTGTTCTCTTTGTATCAAGAGGGTAGTCATCCTCCTCGTTGGAAAGTGTAGGAGTCCTTTCTATAGGAAATGAGCCTTTGTATCCGATATGGAGTCCTCTTTGTGGGCAAGTGAGCCTTGTATTCAGCTTACTATCTCTTTATATTGTGAGTTAATCCTCACTGTGGTTTTTCCCTCATTGGGTTTTCCACATAAAAATATGGTGTTCATTGTGTTGATTTTACTTTCTACTATTTGTGTTTCATGTTCATACTTAATAACAAAATAGTGTGGTTGTGGAATTGGATAAGGTTGAAGTTTTAACTTTGAATTTCAGGACAACTCTGGGATTCACCCTCTCACTTGTCCTCGTGGCCTTTAACACATTGAGTTCTTCATTTTGAGCGTGATGAACTAGAATTGGCTCAACAAAATTTTATGGAGGCATTAGGAAGTGATGTTCTACCTCTACATAAATCTTTGTGGTCAATTTTGTGCATTTTTACTTGTAGGATTCCCTTTACCAGCTAGTGAAAAAAGGTAGTGTTCTTGAATGGAAAATATGCAGAGCATTTGAATTATACCCATACTCTGCAATCACATCGAATCATTTAGTAAACCTTTTTTTCTTCATTGTAGGGAAACATTTTCTTATGGAACAATTGACTAAGACAACTCTTGTTTCAGCTGACCACCTCTCATGAAATCTCATTCATATTATAATATTTCATGATCTTATCATAGTAAAGGTGATTATGACACCAATTTTCAAGGAAATCCAGAGGCCAGAGGATTTTGTGGATAGGTTCAATTGAAGCTGTGAGACCTTAATAGTTCTATCTCAAAATTTGAAAAAGGTTTTGGAGGTCCACCCTGAGAACTATGAGAGCTTAAAAGTCGTAAGCCATATATATGCATAGGAAGGGTTGGTAGAGAAGGATTTGTAAATTTTAAGAAATGAAACTCGCATAGATCCATCTGATGCCCATGCATTTATCAATATGGGTGATTTATTAATATCATCAAACCCTAGTGCATCCTTATATTCTCTTAAGATGCCAAATTCTCTTCCGAAGAAGAGAAAAGAAGAAGTTCCCATTCAATTGTTAAACAACATTGGGGTTCTTCATTTTGAGCATGATGAACTAGAGTTGTCTCAACAAACTTTTATGGAGGCATTAGGAAATGATGTTTTGCCTCTACATAAATCTCTGTGGTCAATGTTGTGCATTTTTTTACTTGTAGGATTCTTACAGTTAGTGAAAAAGGTAGTGTTAATGAAGGAATGGAAAAGATGCATAGATCCTTTGAATTATACCCATACTCTAAAATGACATTGAATCATTTAGCAAACCTTTTTTCTTCACTGCAAGGCAACATTTTCTTGTGGAATAGTTGGCTGAGACAACTCTTGTTTCAACTGACTACCCTCTCATGAAATCTCATTCATATTATAATCTTGCATGATCTTATCATAGTAAAGGTGATTATGGCACCACCTGTCAAGGAAATCCAAAGGCCACAGTATTTTGTGGATAGGTTCAATTGAAGCTAGGAGATCTTAAGATTTATCTCAAATTATGAAAATATTTTGGAGGTCCACCCTAAGAATTGTGAGAGCTTAAAAGTTGTAGGCCATATATATGCTTAACAAGGGCTGGTAGAGAAGGCATTAGAAATTTTAAGAAAGGAAATTCACATAGATCCACCTGATGCCCATGCATTTATCAAGATGGGTGAGTTATTAATATTGTCAGAACCTGGTGCATCCTTAGATTCTCTTAAGATTCCAAAGTCTCTTATAAAGAAGAGAAGAGAAGAAGTACCCATTAAATTGTTACACAACATTGAGGTTCTCCATTTTGAGCGTGATGAACTAGAGTTGGCTCAACAAAATTTTATGGAAGCATTAGGAAATGACATTTGAGTTGAATTCATAAACAAAATCCCTAGTGAAAAATCTATAGTTTTGCTTGTGCTCTTTAAGGATATGAAATTATTCCATCGACTAGAAGAAGGTGGTGTTTCACTTGAGTTACCATGGGATAAAGTCTCAACACTATTTAATATTTCTAAGTTGTTTGAACAACTACATGATAGTGAATTAGCAAATTTTTTATATAGACTAATATTGTTCAAGTTTCTTGATTATGTGGATGCATATCTACGTCTTGCAGCCATGGCTCAGGCTCAGAATGAGATCCAACTAAGCCTAGAATTGATTGGGGATGCACTTAAGGTGGATAAAAACTCATAAAATGCTTTATCTATTCTTGGAAAAATGGAACTAAAAATAGATGACTGGCTTAAAGAAAAAATTAAAGCCGCACAAAGTGAATTAAATGCAAAGAATTCTTATGTTGAAATTTCAATTGGAAATTGGAATTATTTTGCAGCTTTTTGCAATGAGAGGAGGGATCCAAAGGTGGAGGAAAAAAAAATTGACAAGGCTAGAGAACTTTATTGTAAAGTGTTGGCATAGAGACCAGCAAATGTTTATGCTACAAATGAGGTAGCCATTATGCTAGCTGAAAGGGGTCAATTTGATATTGCAAAGGAAATTTTTACATAGGTACAAAAAGTTACAATAGGAAACATCTTTGTTTAGATGGTGGATGTGTGGGTAAATATAGCACATGTTTACTCAAGGACAGTTTGCGCTTATAGTGAAAATGTATCAAAATTGTTTGAGGAAATTTTGATTTGGCACTGACACCCAAATTTTATTATATTTAGCTCGAGCAAATGATGAAGTAAAATAGTGGCAAGATTGTAAAAGAACATTATTAAGAGAAGTAGAACATTATTAAGAGTAGTAGATTGTAATGAGAATTTTGAATTTGTGTTTAATGTAATGAGAGTTTTGAATTACCCCTAAATTTGCTACAAAGGGCATCCCCAAATCTGATTTTACTATAGAGGGCCTCTACAAATTCAAATTTGTTGCAACACACTATAAATTCCTTGCCCTTGCCTTCCTTTTCACAAGTCTCCAGGTTCTCTTTGAATCCTTATCACCCATGCTAGTAGCTGTTGATCAAAACGCCTCATGCAAGGTGTAAAGGACGTCAATCCGACTTACTAAACATACTAATCCGAAAAGAAAAACACATTTCCAAATATGGATAATGAAACAAAATATATTACATAAGATATATGAAGAAATTATCTAAGGAAATTACAATATCGAATTACAATCGCATACACCAATAAGGTGTTACAAAGCATCTATTTCAATGCTATGAAATAAGTTCACATCAATAATTACATCCATGATAGAAAGTTTACATTTACAAGTGGCCATGCTAGCCATACAAAGTAATACAAGAAATGTGTGTAAGTATCCATATGATGAGGAATCCTCGGTGCTCAAACACCATGAAACTACTTTGTCTTATGTAAATCCAAGACCAAGAGTGGGTCTAGGCACCTTTTCTGCCCAACCACGAAGCATAGTACTTCCCCAAATTTCTTCCTAGCTTGAAGAAAACTCCAACCTTGCATGAGGAGCCTAGCAACCTGGAACAGAGAAGCAAGAGGGAACTCTCGATGCAAGCCTGTAGCCTATATGCAATTCCTAATATTATAATGAAATATTACTTGCATCAGGATGTCACAGAGACATATATTCTAGGCTTTTTAATCCATTTGTTTCAATGGTGCATCTAGCTTGGCCATGCAATGAAAGAATAAATTTGATAGTTTAGAAAAGGAAAACTATCATCTCTGGAATCCCACATTCAACATCTTGTCTCAGAAGTGGTTTCATAAAAGAAATACATGTACCATAATTTCCTCAAGTTTATAATACTTCAAGCATTCTCTAATCATTTAGCTCTTTCTAGTACAATTTTATCATCAAATTCTCTAAAAGTTATACATGCTTTTGATTTCATTGACAAGGAAATAATTGTTCCAATGTAATCTTACAATCCCACTAATTTAATTACTTATGATTCTCATAAAAATAGAAACTATATGAGTCTTTATATCTTCTTACTTCCACAAGATTCTATTGTTCAATCAAAATAATAATACAAAATCATAATTCAACTTGTAAGTTAAATACTTTCTTAGTCGGGTATGTAAAAGTGGATCATGATGGGCCAAAAGTGGCTATATAATGGGTATATGGCTACGACTATTTTTTTACCCAAAATTGATGAAATGAAAAGGGTTTTTAAAGGAGATTCTTAGCTTTCCACCAATATAAATTATACCTTACTTTGAATTTAATAAGTAATTATTATTCATTTTCTATTCGAATTACAACTAAAGTCCTGATTGATAGGTTGATTGAAAAAAATCTATAGCTTTCAATGGTATCACATTTTTTGAATCCAAAACATGCATCACATTCTATGCTTCGCATACTATAGGATTAAAAAGAAAAATTGAATTTCATAAAGTTTTGACCAAGTTAAGGTGTATTGACATACAAGTTTTTATATTTTTAAAAGTTGTAATAAAAATTCATAATTAATTATTTACTTGGAAAAAAAATTACAAAAGAATATGCATCACATTGGGACATAAGACCTTTACTTATATCTAAAATATTATAAAAAAAATTATCATTTTATTATGGTTATGGTCAGACAAACACCTACTTCTTATTTTTTCCTGAAATTTAAGTACTCCGCATTGAAATTTCAAATTTTCATCAAATAGATTTTTTTATTTTTAAAAAACCTAGTAGTTTAGAAACTAGATTCAATTTGCTATAGAATCTATTCTTACATATTTTGAAATAATATAGATAAATTATTCAAATTTTTACGTCAAGTTTCCTAACTTCGATTTTCTATTTTTTGCCACTTAAGGGCTGTTTTTTCCATGATGATCCTGCACATACCCAAGTTTGAAATATTCTTTCATTTTTATTTATTTATTTTTAATAGATGAGTGCTACCAAATAAGGGGGTAGCTCCCGCATTACAATAGTAGTTTTGGGCAGTTTAGTGCCATAAGCAGGACCAGAGAGTAAACACCAAACAGTGCAATGCTTAGGCAAACATAGCCCGATGAACAATTGCCAAACAGTTCCCCAGCCGAACGAGCTTGTTGAGACTATTCTTCCCTACCCAGTAGTGCTCGGAGTCCATGTATCTTGCAAAAGCTGCCAAATCACCATTCCTAACTCCCATTCTGAACACCTCCCAAGCATTGGCCATGAAGTTGAGAAGAGCTTCGTGCTTATTTGCATCCGCCACACTGCTATTACCTTCATCGTCGCTCAGAGTAGCAGGATCAAAGTATACCCTTAGCAGGCTGACCCACCCATCAGGTCGTAGCTCCATGGTAGCATTGGCAACCGCATGAATGAGGATTGGCGGCACAAGTCTGTCGAGCCATGCCACCACCACTTCCCTGGACTCGTTGATGTCCACCAAGATGCTTATCACAACTTTGTACAGCTTCCCATCACACCAGTGCCGGTCTGCAGTCAGGGGAGTGGAGAGCAGATCAACCATAGCGTTCAAGATTCCCTGGTTTTGGACAGCAAAAAGTCTCCTACACTGAACAGGGAGGGCTTCATTTGCACATTGGCAGAGGACCCCGAACAAAAACACCATTCTTATGGCACACTTCCACCCCACGATACATTCATTTGCAGCAAAAAATCCATGGAACTAACAATAAATAGGCGTGGCCAGTTAGCTTGATGAGTCAGGGAAAACAAATATCTAGAGGACACCAAAGAAGCCCAAATCATCCAGGATCTAGGTCCATCAGTAGTTCGCTGCAACACTTCGCTTGCCAAGGGCCATTTGGGCACGAATCTATTCAGTAAGTGGAGCACGACAGCCAAGCGAGTCATTTAAAATGATTTCTTGCAATCCCGGCCATGATACAGACATGGAACCAATGACTACTTTTTCGGCTTGCCTTACACCCAAATTTTCCAGGAGATCAGCAGCGCGATTTGCTTCTCTATACACGTGCGTTATTGTGTAATTTGAGAGCAACCCTAATGATTCCTTTATTAGGCCGATCCAATCAAGCATTTTCCAATTTTGTGATTTCCCTGAAATGATAGCATTCACACATAGCAACGAGTCACCTTCTATCTCAACCTCCGTAATGCCCTTCTCAATACAAATTTGAAGCCCAAGCCATAATGCTTCCATTTCGGCCATATTGTTTGTGCTTGTCCCAAGTTTTTTTGAAGTAGCCCACACACATTCGCCTTGGGGATTATGAATTATGTATCCCGCCCCTGCCATGCCCGGGTTTCCTTTTGCCGCCCCGTCGAAGTTCATTTTCCATTTTAGCCGAGTCGGGAGGGTCCAAAAAATCTCTTTCCTGTTCACTTTTGGTTTATGTGGCTTGCAGAGCGCCGGTATCCTGAGCCCATGCCATTTCTTCATAATTTCCTCATCCCACCTTGAGAACTTTAACTTGGTACCCACATACAACCTGTGGTTTGCAGTTTCTGTGATTGCCAATTGGATTTTCTCAACAAGGCATTCCCGCGTCAATGCAACACCTTTAAAAATACGTCTATTTCTTTCTTTCCAGATATGCCAGACTATCAATGAGGGTGCAAGGCCCCAAATTCCCTTCCAATACCCGAATTTGTACATTACCGGCCAGCTTTCCAGAAAATCCCATAGTTTATAGTGTCTTGCTCCAATAAAATTTAAGTCTGACTGCAATCTATCCCAACAGAAAGCAGCGTACAGGCATGATAAAAGCAGATGGTCAACGTCTTCTCCTGCTTGTTTGCACAATATACACCTGGATGGGCCAAGTATTCCAAGTCTCTTTAGGCGTTCACTGGTTAGGCATCTTCTATGAAGAGCCGTCCATAGGAATGCCCCGGCCTTCAATAGAATCTCCTTTTTCCAGCAAAGTCTTGCCATCCAGGACTTATCTTTGCTTTGCTTTAGTTGTATTTGATACCCTAATTTGGCTGAGTACTCTCCAGAAGATGCCCCACACCAGAAAATTGAATCTTCCCGATCAAAAAGTCTTATTTGTCGGTTTCCGAGCTCCTTACTAATTTCATCCGTCAAAGGTTTAGGGATTTGTAAGGATGAGATTTTAATCCAAGAGTACTTACCGTAATTTGAGCTGTCATCTATACATACATAGTCCGCCACCTTTGTGCCAAAGGTGGATTGAAGATGGTCTATATACTGGTCAAGGTCGAACATTTTTACCAGGCTTTGATGGCCATTCCAAGAATCCAGCCAGAATAACGCTTTTTTCCCATCTCCAATTTGCCAAGATAGGTGTGTAGTTATTAGGTGCCTGCAGCTTGATATAAATTTCCAAGTGGTTGATCCGCCATTTATGTTTCCAGTCGTTAGGATTCTAGCCAGGTCTTCATTGTCAAGATATTTGTTTTGTAAGATCTTGCACCAAGGTTTGTCAGGCCTTTTGTACATTTTCCAAATCAGTTTTGCACCTAGGGCGTTATTTTGCAGCCTTATTTTTCGCAGGCCAGCTCCTCCTTCCTCCTTTGATTTACAGACTGACTCCCAACCGATTAAGGGGATTTTTTTCCCTCCTTTTGAGCCTTCCCATAGGAACATTTTCATAATACCTTCCAAATCTTTTTCTATTTTGGCCAGTGCTTCTAAGCAAGACATTGTGAAAATGGGGACCGTTGCTAGCACCGTTTTGGTCATTGTGATCCTTCCTGCCAGGGTAAGCCAATTGTTTCTCCATGCCAACACCTTGTTTTGACATTTTTCCACTACCTCATTCCAGTGAATGGCTTTACACGAACCTTCAAAAATTTGTACCCCAAGGAACTTTGAAGGTAATTGGCCCATGCTAATTTTCAGAATTGATGCAATCTCTTGCTGTAGCTGATCACTTGTGTTGAAGAAGAAGATGCAAGATTTGTCTCTGTTCATTCTTTTCCTTGAGTTATTTTCATATTCTGCAACCACCTTACTTATACTTCTGGCTTCTTTAATGCTCGCTTCCCCTAAGAGGGATGTGTCATCTGCAAATTGAACATGGGTGATTGGTTTAGTATTAGGGGCGATGCTTATGCCGCACCAATGTCCCTGCATTTTGCAATTTTTAATAGCGCAGCTAAATGACTCTGCCATGATGACAAAGAGGAAGGGTGAGAGCGGGTCGCCTTGTCTGAGCCTGTTGGTTGCTTGGAAGAAACCTTGAAGTGATCCGTTTATTGCTATGGAAAATCTCACCGTGGAAATGCATTGAAAGATTAGTCCGCACCATTGATTACAGAACCCAATTTTTTTCATGACACTCATCAGGGACGACCAGCTTACCTTGTCGTATGCTTTGCTCACATCAAGCTTTACGATCATACCCGCCTTTTTGCTAGAGCGTAGTGTGTGTACAGCCTCCGAGATGATGAGAATGTTGTCTGTGATTTCTCTGCCAGGAACGAAACCATTTTGCTCAGCCGATATGATCTTCTCCAGAATAGGTTTTAATCTGTTAGCAAGTACCTTGGCCACAATCTTATATAATGTATTGCACAAAGAAATCGGTCTAAAATCGTCAAATGATGTGCATTTTTGCTTCTTGGGGATTAAAGCAATAATCGAATTATTTATATCCTTAACAAAATGTCCTGTTTTGTGAAATTCCTCAATAAACTTCCATAACTCGTTGCCCATGAAGCTCCAATACTTCTGAAAGAAACCAGCGGGGAAGCCATCCGGCCCTGGGGCCTTGTCAGGATGCATTTGAAACAAGGCCTTATGCACTTCGTCCATTGATATTTGTGCAAACAAACTATTGTTATCTTCATCGCTGATTAGGGGCCTAACATGATCTAGGAACCCAACATTCCTCTCATGGTTGTGAGCTCCCCCAAGCAGATTTGTGAAGAACTCACACACAGCCTGACCAACTGCCTCTCCTCCACTAACAGCTCTACCTTCACAATCATGTATTTCTTCAATCTTGTTTTTCGCCCTCTTGGCCAGAACAGAAGCGTGAAATTTTTTTGAGTTAGAATCCCCTTCGCTTAGCCAGACTTCCCGCGATTTGTCTCTCCAGTACAACTCCTCCCTTCTGAGTAGTTCCCCTAGGCATTCCTTCAGTTTCTTTTCTTTTTTGTATTCTTCATTTGTCATGCCCTGCTTTATTATTAACTCGCTGAGAGCTTCCAGTTCCAACTCCAATTTTGCCTTCTCCAAAAAAATGTTTCAGAACTGGTTCTTGTTCCAATCTTTCAATTTCTGCTTGATGAATTTCAATTTTTTTACCAGTATAAAGCTGATCGAACCACCAACCTTCAGTTCTTTCCACCATTGCTCCAGGAGTATAATGAGATTCGGATCCCGCCACCACATGTTTTGGAATTTGAAATTTGTTTTCTCTGTTTCCCTCCCGACTGTTATTGATAGTTCAACAGGGAAGTGGTCAGAAATTGAAATGGGCAATATATTGGTTGTCAGATTTGCCCCTAATTCAGACCAGCAGGGTGATAGCAAGAAACGGTCTAGCCTTTCTGAAATAGCCATGAAATCCTTATGACGGTTAGTCCATGTAAATGTTCCATTACCCGTAGGGCAGTCCATCAGCCCACACTTCCCAACAAAAGCCCTAAAATCTAGGATGGATTGCGAAACTTTCCTTAATCCACCACTCTTCTCGGATAAATCCAGGATTGCATTAAAATCCCCACCAATGATTAGTGCGGTTTCTGGACAGGAAAGAACGAAATTTGACACCGTGCACCAGAGTTCAGCTTTATCAATTGTTTTTGTTGGGCCATACACATTTATGATCATAAAGTGTTTGTTCAAATTCAAGTGATATGCCTTTGCCGCCATCCAATTCATAGAGGCAAAAAGAACCTCCATAGAGACTTCAACCTCCTTCCATAAAATACCTAAACCGCCTGCGGCACCTACCGATTTTTGGAAAGAACCCTCCCAGTACCGACAATATTTAAGAAATTTTACACACTCCTCATCCGCTAGTTTTGTTTCTTGCAATAACACTAAACTACTTACGCTTTTCTGTAGTTGACACCTAACCAGGCATCGTTTGTTAGGGTCCCTAAGGCCCCTGACATTCCATGTCGTGACCCTCATTGCTTCCCAAGGGAGGCAGGTCCTCCCTTGGTACTCAAGAATTTGGTGATATTAGTATACTTCTTGGCCGCCACTTCCTCTTCCCTAAGTTGTTTTAGGGATTTCCTCCCTCTCTGGTTACCCAAATTGCCAATTTTGCCCAAGCCCATGTGCTTGATTGCCGATTGGGAAATGCACTGATCATCTATGATGTCCAGGGCATCCTCGTCACAGGCGTTTGAATCCAGATCATTGTTTTCGCTTTCTGCATCTGCCACCACGCTCATGACCGGTGGATTTTCTTTTCCTGAGGCAGGCAGCTGAATATGTGGTGCCATACCCGTAATTCTTTTTTGAGAGTCAATGGGGGTTTGTGTGCTATTAGTCTGACCTCTTCCTTTTGAGTTGGTATCTTCCATTGATTTTGTATTTTGTTTTAAAGGGACTGGTTTGGTTGCAATATCTTGGGATGTCCTATCGCCTGTTTGCTGTTCATTCCATACCTTCACATTTTTTGTGCATTTTTTCGGTATTATGCCTCCTGTCGCCACAGACTAAGCAATAGAAGCGAGTTTCTTCGATTTCCACATTTTGTAGCCATCTTTTCCCATTAACCATGAGACATATTTTATGTGGTAAGGGTTCAATTGCCGTGATACGGAGCCTGGAAAACTTGTACATGTCGCCTTCCAAGATATCTGTATCCACTTCCAGTAAGATTCCCATAGATCGACCGATCTTTTCAAGACAATCCCCAACCCAATATTCTATTGGTAAATTATACAGCCGAATCCATATCGGAGTATCATATGGCTATTTTTTAATTGGATCAAAATTCATACACCATGGTTGCATGCCCTTCATGAACCATGGGTCGCCTTCCATTATTCGTTGCTTTGTTTGCTTGTCTGCAAACACCACCACAAAAAACCCCTTTGGCATGAATCTTATTAAAACTTTTGTGTTCCATTTTTCTGTTAACCAGTTTTTGATCTCTATACAGCTTGGTGATCCCCCAATGAAGCGGCATATATAGGAAAATTCGTTCAGGAGGTCCGCATCTTCTTTGATTTCATCAGTTACATCGATCTCCATTGGGGGTACATCCTCTCTTTTATTGCTATCTATCAATGTCTTCCCTAGTGGTTCTTTTAGTGTTTTCGGTTCAGGGCCTTCATTTTTTCCTGATTGATGGTTGTAGGTTCTTTTCCTCCATTTAGTTCTTTCTCTGGCATTCCATCCTTGGTTGCCTCTTTTCTCCAGTTGGTGATAACGCCCTACAATTGGCCCTCGGTTTGCCTTAGGGGTTTCAGGGGTATCATGTCGCCGCCTGGGTTGGTTGCCGCACTTATCGATCCTTTCCTGTGGTAGGGCTGGTGCACATTTGTCTATCCATTCGCCACCCACGAACACCCACTATGGTGTGTGAGTCTTCGCGCCTTCCTTGACTCCCTCTTCCTGCGGTTCGTCGCCCCACCGCCTTTTTGCTCCCCTTATCGCAGTACCTTCGTGGCATAAAAAATTAGGGTAAGCAATCTCAATTGTTGACACGGTAGAGAGTGATCCCGTGTGGTTGAACCTTGGTTGTTGGCACTATAGGAAAGAAACCCCACCATTTCACCATAGGGTCTCCCCCAATCTCAATTTTTGACATGGTAGAGATTGACCCCGTGAGGTTTGAACCTTGGTTGTTGGCACTACAGGCAAGAAGCCCCACCATTTCACGAGGGTCGCCCTAAAAAAATATTTTTTCAAAATTTTAATTATATGCATACATTCATTAAAATATCTAAATAAACAGAGATAACACTTAGTATATATAGAGATAATTGATAATTAGAATTATATGCAATAATTACATAATCTCTTAATATATGAACTTTAACATATACATATATTTATATTTTAGGAAAATATCATTATAAGATAGAAACATGTCCTCATAATATATATACACCATAATAAGCAAAAACTTATACAACAAATACAAACTTCTTAATATATATATATATATATATATATATATATATATATATATATATATATATATA
>VDFB02382887.1:0-12476 GCA_007258455.2 Sequoia sempervirens
TGGATTCTTCCATAGTTTAGAGAAATCTGTTTTGTGAATCTTTTATTGTTATGATCGAACGTTATGCCACACAGGGTTTCGTAAGATTGTCATGATAAAACCGTTTTGTGAAGTGTTTACTATGATGATCGAGTGTTATGCCACACAGGGTTTCATAAAGTTTTCATGGTGAATCTTCTCTTAGATTAGGAAAATCTGTTTTGTGAATCTTTTGTCATTACGATTGAGTGTTATGCCACATAGGGTTTCACAAAGATTTTGATGATAAAAGCTGTTTATGAGTCTTTACTATGCTGATTGAGTGTTATGCCACATAGGGTTTTATAAGATTATCATAGCAAATTCTCAAATCTGTTTTGTGCTTAATAAACTTGTTCAGATTGGGATGATAGTTGCGCCACCTTGCCTTCAAGTAGAGAATCTGAATGCGTTTATCGTCTGATAGTCATAACCTTGCTCCGTTTCCTCTTGCTCTGTTTTCCTGGGGAGATTGGATAGATATAAGTTGTAGTTTAGTTGATTTGCGAAACCGGAGAAAACTCAGCTGCAACGTGTAAGTTCTTTAAAGAAAGCCTTGTGCCTCTAGCAGCTGAAACAAAAAGACAGGACATAGTTTTAGCTTATTTTCCTTTGCAAAATTACATTTGTCAAAGCATAGCGAGAGCTTCCCACTCCATGAATTTGAAGAGCACTCATTGCGTAGTGTGCATAAATTTTGTTCATAACAACTTCTACTCGGTGTTGGATTGTTCATGTGATTCTTTAAAGCGCCGCAGGTAAGAACCGCGAGGCCTTGAAATAACTTTATACGTATCGCGGATATGACTATCGTCCTACTGCTCCAGTATTGCAACCAGCACTAAGTCCGCCTGTTATTCAGCCGAATTTAGTATTCATCGAAGCAGGACAGTCAGATATTATCAGTAGCTTGCGCACATTCATCTTTGAAAATCATACATCTACATCTCAGTGGAGAAACGCAGCTACTACTCTGGATAAAGAAGAAGAAAAAGCAGATCTTGCAGCAGGTAGACCAGTTTTGCCACCTCCCGCGTGGAATTAAGCATCCTGGCTTATCAAGTTTACATTAGAAGAAGGAGAAGAAATCCTCCTCTACAGCCAGATCCTGTTTTTGAAGAAGCTCCTGATCAGTTTACTGAGTCAGAAATCTTAGAAGAAGAATCTCCCACTCCGATTGCAGAGATGGGTGATCGTGTTATTAACAACAACAACAATGGTGAAAATCTCAACGGTCGTAATGGAAGAAACGCAAGACGTCCAGCCCCTTTGCCTTGGGGCGACAATATTGGACCGTTGGCTTTACCAGGACATCATGAATTGCCCAAGGGATCACGCAAGTTTTTCCCGAGATTTCATGGCGATGGTTCAAAACATCCAGATGAACATTTATCAGCATTCACGGCGGCTTGTTCCGTTTTGCATGTTGGCCATGAGGACATCGCCGTTCGTCTTTTCGTGGAGACTCTTGAGAACAACGCAGCAGATTGGTTCAATAATCTTGAGCCAGGAATTATTACCAGTTGGGCTGTCATGAGCGAGAAGTTTTTGGCAAGATTCAAGCCTGCCGAAGACAATCACAGATTATTTGCACAACTCTCAAATTCGAAGATGGAGAAGCATGAACCGATGAGAGAATTCGTGGCAAGGTTTAATCGCCTTGTTACACGTCTTTCTCACACTTTGAATCCATCTGATGAAATTTTGATGAGTTCTTTCATCAACGCATTGCCGTCAGAAATTGCCTTTTTCTTGAAGATAGCCGAAGAAGATGATTTAACACGCCTTCAGGAGGAAGCAATCAAGCTTGAAGATAACATGATTACAACCGGCAAGATGAAAGATGATTCGATCAGGCCGCTCGTGCAAGCGTCGGCCGATCCGTTGCTACAGAAGGTAGCAAACGAGGTGACGATACTAAAACGGCAGTCACCACCTCAAGGGCAACCAGCCTTGCCTTCACCACCTTTTCAATCTCAACCAGCATATCAGCCGAGAAGGAATAACTTTCAGCCGTACAATAATTTCAAGTCAAAGTTTCCACAAGGACAACCGAGACAAAATAATGAAGCTGAAAAGGCTACGGTCTTTTGCACGTTCCATGATTCAGCAGAGCATACCGGGGCTACTTGTCCGGAAAATCAAAGAATGAATCAGCTCATGGGATTTGCCGATTCTGCTCCTAGTTCAGATTTCATACCTACCAGTTCAAATGTCGTCTCTTCACAGCCAGACGAGTTTGATGGCGACTCCGCAACGGGATATTTTGATCGAGAACCCGTTAATGAAGAAGAAGAAGAATCCCGTCGTTTTTCTCTTGCAGTGAATCATGAGAATATCACCTCACCTGTGTTCACACGTGCTCAACATTTCAAAGCACAGAAGGAGGAAGAGGAAAAACGGAATTTGAATACAAAAGCAAAGGAAGTAGTTTCTACTTCCAATCAAAAACCTTCACAAGAAAATATCTTGCCAGCGGCTTTAGATACGTCTTCAGCAAGCTTTGACATCGTTTCTTCCATGATGAAGACGAAGGTACAGATATCTCAACTGGAGTATTTACAAGATCATCCAGAGCAGTTGGATAGGATCTTGAACGTTCTTAAGAAGAAGAATGTCGTTCAACCGACATTGTTACAATCCTCAGTTCCTGCAGAAGAGAAGCCGAGGCCATTTTATATATCTTTATATATAGGAGGTTTCAAGCTGAGCAATTGCATAATTGACAGCGGAGCTTCGGACAACGTAATGCCCTTACAGATTATGAATGCGTTGGGACTTTCGTGCACCCCGACTCAGGAAAAGTGTTATTCACTTGAGTCTAAACCGGTGCCGTTAGTTGGTCAACTTAAAGATGCGCAAGTAAGGCTAGCGTCATGTCCAGAGAAGAAGATTATGATGACTATCCTTGTAGCTGATATTCCTACCAGTTACGGGATGTTACTTAGTAGAAGTTTTTGCAAGGATCTTGGAGGAGAAATACAGATGGATTGGTCGTTCGCGACAATCCCATTGAAGAAAGGTTCTTTCAAGTTAGAGCCGGAAACCAAATCGAAGTTTACAGTGGTAAAGTCCCAGGACCCACATGCTCAAGTGTTGTATCAAGACACGGGTCCAGGCACATACGCTATGGTGTCTGAGGTGACAGATGATTGTCAGAATTTTGCACTTTCCACCGACTTATCAGAAGAAGAATCGGAGGTGTGGACGATGCAGTTTGATGGCAGTTGTTCGACTTCAGGTTCCGGAGCGGGAGTAGTGATCATCTCTCCCGAAGGTCGTTTATATCCTTTTGCATATAGGTTGCAATTCGATTGCACTAATAATACTGCAGAATACGAGGCGCTTTTGTTAGGTCTCAAAAACGCAAAGGATATGGGGATCAAGCTGCTTCAAGTTGAAGGAGATGCAGAGCTGATCGTAAAGCAGGTCAGAGAACAATTTCACGTGAGAAAGAATCGTCTCCAAAACTACAGGCAGCGGGTATGGAATGCGATTGATTGGTTCGATGCATTTAATATCAAATATATTTCAAGAATGAACAATAGCAAAGCTGATGCGCTTGCAGTTTCAGCCGCTCTTTTTATGCCTAACTCTGATTTTCGTCAGAATTCATTTGCTATTGAGCTCATCTATAGACCAGCTGTTCCTGATAATTCAGACAACTGGCAAGTCTTCAGTGATGATGAAGATATTAAAGAATTCCTTGTCATGGGAGACAATTACAAAGAATTGTTCTTTGAAGGGAGTTCAACTCCTCACAAAGAGTCAATTACTGAAGAATCTGAGGTTATAGAATCTGGAATCATACAATTGAAAGGAAATCAGATTCCTAAAGGTTTTGTATCCTTAGAGGATATTTTTGACAGGCACGATCGTTACATCCAAGATCAGAAAAGGTCAGGGGTGAATACTTCGTCAGAATATAGTCAAGTCAACATAGGTACTGAGGACAAGCCTCGGCTTGTGAATTTGGGCACGTGTTGCACTTCTGAAGAGACTGAGAGGTTTATTGCCTTGTTCAAGCAATACAAAGATGTATTTGCCTGGTCATATGAAGATTTAAAGGTCTTCACACCCATTGAATTGTCTCACACAATTCCGCTGAAGTCTGAAGTGAAGCCTTTCAGGCAGAAACAAAGACATTACAATCCGCGAATTCAAGATACTATTTATGCGGAAATTCAGAAAATGGTGGACTCCAGAATAATTTTTCCTATTCATCATTCCACCTGGGTGTCAAATATCGTTCCTGTGCGCAAAAAGAATGGAGAAATCAGAATTTGCGTTGATTTCAGGAACTTGAATCAATCGTCCTTGAAGGACAACTATCCCTTACCAATCATGGAGCATACATTGCAGACAGTTACCGGATCGGAAATGCTATCACTTCTTGATGGATTTTCTGGTTATAATCAGATTGCAGTGGCTGAGGAGGATCAGATCAAGACAGCTTTCACCACGCCGTGGGGAACGTTTGCTTATGAGAGGATGCCTTTCGGCCTTATCAACGCCGGTGCTACTTTTCAAAGAGCCATGGATTTAGCGTTTGGAGATCTTAGGAATAAGATCATAGTCGTCTATCTTGATGACTTAACCGTTTTTTCAGATAAACGGAGTGATCATTTTTCACACCTTGTGAAAGTGTTCGAGAGATGTAGGTATCATAAAATATCTTTGAATCCGAAGAAGACAATCTTTGCGGTGACGGAGGGTAAGTTACTTGGTCATATCGTTTCCAAAGAAGGTACCAGAATAGATCCGAATCGGGTGGATTCAATCAGAAATCTATCTCTCCCTACAAGCAAAACGCAGGTGCATTCCTTTTTCGGTAAAGTTAACTTTATCCGAAGGTTCGTACCTGATTTCTCAGAGCTGACGAAGGAGATTTCAGCAATGATGAAGAAGACGTCTACTTTTGCGTGGACGGACGAAGGCAAACAGGCCTTTATTAAGATTAAAGAAGCTATTGCAAATGCACCAGTGTTAGTTCGGCCTAACTTTCAAAAAGATTTCATTCTTTATTGTTATGCGTCAGAACATTCATTGTCTGCCATTTTGACACAGCAACTCAGCGAGGAGGGTGAGTCTCCTATTGCTTTTATGAGTGCTAATTTCAAGGATGCTGAGATGCGTTATTCCCAGATCGAGAAGAATGCTTATGCTGTCGTCAGAGCTGTCAAGAATTTCAGATTTTATCTTTTGAATTCACATACTACGGTGTATGTCACCGATCCAGCAGTCAAAAGTGTACTTACTCAACAGGAGATGGGCACGAAAAGAGGGAATTGGATCGCAAGAGTTCAAGAATATGATCTGGAGATTAAGCCAACCAAACTTGTTCGCGGACAAGGTCTTTGCAGATTATTGGCGGAAGATGGAGATCGCAAGTTCAAAAGCAATGGTGGAATTGGTTTAGAAAAAGAAGTTGAAGAAGACCTACCTTTGGTCTTACTTGTTAATTCTGCAGAAGAATGGTACACACCACTATGGTATTATTCAACGTATGGAGAATGTCCACGTCACATGGACAAACAGCAGAAAAGAACATTAAAATTGAAAGCACAAAATTTCGTGCTAGTTAATAACGTTCTGTACAAGCGTGGCCTTGACGGAACTTTTCTATTATGTGTCGGAAAGGATCAGCAGCGAAGGTTGTTAGAAGCTTTTCATAATCAGGCATGCGGAGGACACTTTTCATCAAGGGTCACTGCATTTAAGATTCTACGAGCACAGTTTTATTGGCCAACTATGTTTCGTGATGCATATGATTGGGTGTATAAATGTCAGTTATGTCAGCAGTTTGCTGGTAAAGTGAAATTGGCATCTTTTCCACTCAGGCCAGTTGTTATTGATGCTCCATTTCAGCAGTGGGGTATTGATTTTATAGGACCTGTCAATCCAGTTTCCAGTAAGGGGCATGTGTTTGTCCTTACAGCGACAGATTATTTTACGAAATGGGTTGAGGCAATTCCTACTAAACGAGCTACGTCCGAAGTGGTTTGCAGCTTTCTAAAGGAGAATATCATTTCTCGCTTCGGAGTTCCTCGGAAAATTGTTACTGATAATGCTACTTGCTTCTCGTCAGAGGAGATTTTGAGTTTTTGTTTTGATCACGGCATCATGCTGTCACATTCATCAGATTATTACCCTCAGGGTAATGGACAGGCCGAATCATCCAATAAGAACATTGTAACAATCATACGCAAGTTGGTTGAGTCAAATCAGCGAACTTGGCATACTAAGTTATACGATGCTCTTTGGGCTGATCGTATAACTCCTAAAAGAGCTATTGGCACCTCGCCTTTTATACTTTTGTATGGTACAGAAGTTATTCTGCCTATTACATTAGAATTGTCTGCTTTGCAGTTGGCATCAGCAGTGGAAGATGAAGAATTTCATGATCCTATTCAGAAGAGAATTTTGCTCCTGATGAAACTTCAAGAGGAGAGGACGGAGGTTGTCGATAAAATCACTCAGCATCAAGAAAGAGTGAAGAGAATTTTTGATAAGAAAGCTCGTCACAGAGACTTTCAAATTGGAGATCAAGTCCTTTTGTGGGACAAAAGGCATGAGCCAAAAGGAATGCATGGAAAATTTGATTCCTTATGGTTAGGGCCCTTCCAGATTCATGAATTTACAGGAGAGAACACTTATATTCTCTCACATCAGGATGGGAGGCTCTTCCCGCTTCCTTATAGCGGGCAATATCTTAAGCACTTCAACCCTCCGGGGGAGGAGTGATGTTGTAAATATTTTGTTAGTAATTTTTATGCTTTATCGTTATATTGTTTTGTTTTTCCCCGTTTTGTGATGTTTTGTCGTGTATTAGGTGATTTAAGTAGTCTTGTTTAGGTGATTTTTAGGTTAAGTTTTTAGGAATTTTAATGTTTTAGGTGATTAGGGAAGTCCTGACTCCATATACCCAACTTATAAAGTCACTGGTCTACGAAACACCGAGATTCTAGGGATCTCCTATGCCGTAAGTATCCGACATGGTCACCAGACGGAGCCTAATGTTGTACCCAAAACCAAAATTTTTGCTTCACTAAGGCATTTTGCTTAATTGAGTCTTAATCTTGTTAAAGTGTCGTGAAATGGTCGTTTTTGGGGTTTTTAAATATGGAGTTGGTGTCAGTGCTATGTCAGTCACATTCTTGAAGAGATTTGAGGAAAATGAAAATTTGAGCGAAAAATGTCAAAATTCCTATCTACGGAGAGGGCTTTTACGATACGAGAATAGAAGCCCTATCTTTTAGGGAGCTCGGATCACATTTTTAGGGTTTGTCACCTCCAGTGAGACATTTGTCAGGCATCCGCGTCGACTTAGCAATGAGCTATCAAAACTGTCAATGACTGTTTGTTGATTCTGGAAGATACAGTGCAAATGGTAGCAAGGTAGCTAACAGGCGACTTTGAAGCCCATCTTTTTGAGGTGCCAGACGTAGGTTTTTGACTGAATGTCATCCAAGACATTTATCTTACATTCGTTCAAGCTTCGCGACGCATCCGTCAGAGGGTGAATCTGAGTTGCTGAAGCGCCTGAACCTGAGGTCAAACGTTAGGTCAAATCTCAGTCAAACTATCAGAAGAAAGAGCAAAAGAGCACATTTTGAGAAAGGCGCCCAAGCTTTTCAGGCCTTTAATGCTTTCTTTATGATGATTTCAGATATTCAATGTGTCCGTGTTACGTTCAGCTTTCCGTTGCCTGTCTCCGTCAGATCAGAAGATGTCTCGTCAGCTTGCAGTGGAAGTTTTTATATTATTTTTGTCGTTTCCAGAACTGGCTAAGTCTGGAATGAAAAGAGCAACTTTTGAAAGGAAGCTCTTGTTTTCACACCTCGGATAGCGTTTTCGGGAAATGTGCCTTTGCGGTGTAGATGCGAAACGAGCTTAGCCCTTGATGAACGCTGAGTTCGATCCTGAAAGTTGATAAATCGAAGTTATGAGTTTGTTTTCCATAGTTGAATCACGAGAAGTTGAAATTTGCTAAGTCAGGGAAAAAGCGCAGCTTTTGAAAAAGGCGCTTGGATTTTTGAGCCTTCAGATGTCAGTATTATGGCGTATAGTCTCAAGATATCATTTGATCAGTTTTTACTCAGCTCCGCAATGCACCTGTCAGCCAGCCAATCGGAGAAGTCAGTCAACCAGTGTCAGAGGATGGACAGAGGTCCCGGCAGAGGTTTTAGCTTAAATTTTCATAAAATTTGGCTAAGTCTGGAATTCGCCCAAGAGTTCAAATTTGAATTTTCGAAAGTGAGTTGAATGGACGCCTTAACTGGAGTTCTGACTGCAGTTAGACTGAACGATTTCTGGGTTGTCATCTTCAGTTCATATGTTTGCATGTGGAGTGATCTTTCAGTTTGCATGTTCAGTTAACTATCTTGCATGTTCAGTTAACTTGATTGCATGTTAAGTTTAACTGAAGATAATCACTAAAAGTCAACTGAAGTTTGCATGCATGGCGAATTTGGTCAAAATTGAGAAGATTTTAGTGAAGATAACGCTTCATCAAATGTTAACTGAAGTCATGAAAAGGGACGCCATATTTTGATGAAGCATTAGTTTGTGAAGCGTGAAGCATAAGATTTGTGAAGTATGGCGAATTTGCATGTCAACTTGAGTTTCAAAAAGGTCGCCATATTTAAGGTTGAAAAGTGAAGCATTTTTGTGTGAAGCTATGCACTTTTTAAGGAAGGCAACTTTAGTTCAAAAGGGTTGCTATTTTTAGATTATAATTGAAAAGTGAAGTATGAAGTTGGCGCACTTGTTGAAGGCTAACTGAACTTCCAAAAGGGTCGCTATTATTAGCATATTCTTTGCATGAAGATGGCGCACTCTTATCTTATTCTTGAGTGTTAACTGAAGTTGCAAAAGGCCACGCCTTAGGGCAAATTGATGAATCCAAAGAGAATTTGAAGATGGCGAACTTAAGACAAGTCTTAACTGAAGCTTAAGTCGCATGTTTGAGTTTTAACTGAAGATGTGAAAGGCTAACCCTAATGCGCCCACCTTTTAAGCTTGTTTGAGTTCTAGTTAACTATGAAGGGGTCCAATGAGAAGCCAAGCGCCATTTTAATGCATGCTTGCTTTAGTACGAATTTCTTATGATGAAATTCTATATATTTAAAAGATGGCGTCCATTATTGCATCATCTTTTGCTCTGAAAGCTTGTATTCTTTTGAGCGACCAGCAAGCTTAAGGTGATTCAGGTGTCCGTTTTCAGTGTTCTTCGAAGCTACGAGCTCAGATTCTTCAGAGGAAGTCAATTCTAGACTTCATTTCCACTTTGCATGCAGGTTTTATAAAGATTCAAAGAAGAAATTTGCAGATTTTTCAGAAGCAGACAAGCAAAACTTTCTATCTTCTGTCTTATTTCTTCTATTTCTCACCTTAGGTACTTTCTTCGCATGCCAGAGTAATTCAACACATTTTCAGAATCTGTTCATCTGGGTTCTCATATTTCAGCGTTTGCAACAAGACCCACTTCTTAGATTTTTTCGAGAAAATCGCCCCATAGCCTTCATTTTGAAGCTCTGAGCCTTTTTCCAAGAATCTCTTTGCATGTGGGCTTGAATCACATTTTTTCCAAAATCCAGCTATCTGGGTTTGTTCAGAATTCAGTTGTGCACAAAACCCATGTTCCAGAATTTCTTCGAAAATTTCTCATGTCAGAAGCTATTTTTAGCCTTGTTCAGAGTTTTTCAAAAAGTTCTTCAAGCATATTCGACTTTACAGTCAAAAGTCACCATTTTCAAAATGCAGTTCAATCTCATTGATTACAAGGTGAAATCAGTCCTTACACATAATTTCACCAAGACTTCAGATACGGACCTAAATCATGTTTATCCAGTGGTCAATCTGAGCAGTTTAGAAGGTGTTAGCAACAATTCGATGAGGAATCTTGAGCGTTCCGGGTTGCTGGCAGCAGCATCCATTCCTGTTTCTATCTTCGATCTTGAGTTCGTACTTGCTTGCATTAAGCATTATGACTCGTCTTCACGACAGATCAGATCGGTTGATGGAAGAGTGGTTTGCAGTCTCAAGCCGAAGGACATAGAAAGATGTTTTGCTATTTCTCCTCGCTCAGAAAACTTTACTGTTAATCTTGAAGCTTGTGAGAAGATATGGGATGCTGATCATCAACGTTCACAGAGAAAGGTTGCTCAGAAATGGTTGACAATTCAGAAAACTAACTTGCCTAAGAAGGTTGGTCGTGGTGAATTTAAAGGAGAAGTTGCGGTTTTGATCACCTTACTCAATCGAGTTACCGGCCAGTCAGATGCTAATACTTTCCGTCCATGGATGTTCTACCTGATTACCAGAACCCTTGATGGCACAGAGCGTTTTGACTGGGCTATGTTAATTAGTGATTGCTTACATCAGCAGATTTCTAACTTTCTCAAGCATCACGAGTTTCATATGATATCTTATTTGGTCTACTTGGTGGCATTTCAAGGTAGTTTCAGACTTCTTAAAACCAATGGTACTCTCGGTGTTCAGCATATTCATGAATATTATCCACAGCTAGAGTTTTCTCAGTTTGAGCAGGACTTCCGAGTGGTGAATGATCACTTTGCCATGAGAACCGTGAGGGATCTTGATGATGAGATGCACATTCGTATTTCAGCCGAGGCCAAATCAGCAATGGAGACTTGGGCAGATTGGTTCATACAGTTTCCTACTTTCACGTTCCTCCGAGTTTATGGTTATGTTGGAGAGCCTCTGATGTTGCCGAGATATCCGTCAGACAAGATTGTCTTTATGGAGTTCCTCAGGCAAATGCAGCACGTTCACTTCTTTCTTCGTAGTCGTCATAAGGCTGCGGCAAATTTTCCATTCTCATTAGGAATTTTCACATGTGATGCAGCAACAGATGCCAGGCGTATGTCTACTGAGATAGAAAGGTTCAAATTCAAGCCTTATACTGAGAGATGTTCCTATGATCCTCTTGGACATTATGCAAATTGGTTAGAGCGAGGGATTGCACATGCATCAGCACTTGAAGATTTCTGGGCAAATTGTGAAGATGAATTCGAGGTCCGTCGTCGTCACTACTGTAGACTTACGGTTGGTCAGCTCTCTGATTACTTGTCAGAAGATGTTGATGGTTTGTCAGATGATGATGGTGAAGTTCTTCTCAATTCTTATGTTAAGGATCAAGTTGCTAGGCAGCCACTTCGCTCACCTGATTGGTATGCTAAAGAGAATACTTCTATTGAAGAGGTTTCCAGATCAGTTATCAAGACTAGTAAGTTGTTCTTGGAGAGCAAGCGAACACGGAAGTCAGTTCCTGTAGCAGAGCCGCCAAAGGATGTTTCTTCGTTGCCTTCTACTTCTAGAGCAAGACCCAGAGTTAAAGCCATTATAATACCTCCGGAAGGAGTTAGACTCAGTGGAAACACAGGGAAAAGAGCTACTGGTAAAAGGAAGCAGAAACAAATTGAGAATATTCCTGAGATTCCAGTAGAGACAGTTATTCAAACTGAGCCTCACGTTTCACTTCCTAGTTCACCTCACGTTCCGCCTATTGATATAGATTATGAGCCTGAGCCACAAATTCAAGCAGGATCGGAGACAACTGAAACACCACAGGTTGATACATCAGGGACAGTTTCTCCACGAATTGAAAATATTGTTCAGTCTTGTTGGCTCGAAAAGTCTTTGGGGAGACAAAGGCATGAACCGTCATACAACCTTGATTTGTCAGAGTTTGGTGAGCCCTATCAGAGGAGATCAAACAAGAAGATTAAGAAACAAGTGCACATCGAAAAGACCCCTGAATCAGAGATTGTGATAGAAGTTGCAGTGCCTCCAGAAGGTAAAAGCTTGGATGAGGTCGAAGTGGGTGACTTTACATTCACTAAGGCAAAGCTTGGCAGGACCACACGAGAGACAGATGTATCTCTTCTTAAGATTGTTACCAATAATCTTGAAGAGCGTATCACGAAGGATGGAGAAGATAAGGCTTTACTCAAAACTGAAATTAGTCAACTTCGTCAATATATTTCTGATCTTGTTCATGGGAATCCAAATAGAGCACCGGTTCTTCCTCGGCACACCCCTGCAGAGAAACGAAAATTGGATCAGTTGGTCAGTCATGGCAGACTTTTGGATGATTGGATTGACAGTTTAGTTGCTGCTGGTAAGACTCTTCTTGCAGATTTATATCAGTTGAGGAGTGAGGCACACAAACTCCGTCAGGGTATTCAGTTACTAGATATTGCAGTTGCAGAGAGCTTGGCAAAGGATCGCGTTCTTGTATCTCAGTTATCAGTTGCATGCGATGCTTTGGAGGAGATCGAAGATCAAGAAAGTCTTCACTTGGAAAGAGCAGCATCTTCTCAGAACAGAAATATGTGAGAAAATCTCTTCCAAGTTATTTTCACTGAAGGATGACGTAGTTGGAGTGCTTGCACTTGTCAGTGGCTTCGTTGTTCAGATCCCGTGTCATTATC